>JAHXJK010000156.1:0-89046 GCA_019395245.1 Botrytis pseudocinerea
GTTTTGGAATCTCTGTGTCAGAGAGTAGTGCTCGCAAAGCACTCGCACGCTCTCTTGGTTTCTTCATTCCTATGGTGAGAAAAATACGTCTATAATCTACATTAGTACGGTTCTCGATTGAGAGCGAGATGTGCAATACCAGTTGCGAATTTGTTTCAAAGAATGAAGAGGAAAATGCTGATTCATCAATCTTCATAGTGGGAAAGTCCATGTATATATTGACGCAATGGTACTATCCCACGCCAGTCTGATGGAGCTACAGAAACGCTCATTTTATACTACACAACAGTTCAAGATATCGAACGAAAATTCTCGGAAAATACAACGTGGATCTATTTCTACACATTTATAGAATGTAGTATTGGAGCTTCTGAGTATAGCTTTTTATCTACCCCTCTTTCTTACACACCTATAAAATGAAAAGTTGAAGCTTTTGAGTATAGTTTTTTATTCAGCCTTTTTTTTCTTACACATTACGGTATCATCTAAACTATCAACTTTCAATTTTAAAAACTCGATGATTATTCAACTTCACTGAAATCGCCTGTAGAATCACTTTCTAAAATAGTAAATGAACCATCTCTGTCAATTTCATGATCTTCTATTTCAGATTGAGTGTCTCTTATAGCTGTCACTGATTCAATAGCATAATCATATGTCCATCTTAGACACTCGATTTCAAGCTATCTGATAAGTGACAGATATGCACCAGGAAATTAGCTGAGCAAATAAAGCCTCGAACTTCTAGATGACTGTTTTAGGCATCTCGAGCTCACATTTGAGAAGTATTGATGAAGCTTAAGCGTTTTCCGCAGTTGTTTCGATTCGTTTGGAGGTCTTACATTGATTCTTCTTCAACGACAACATGTGCCAACACTAAACTGATCCTATTGCATACCTAGGTATAAAACTGCATCAATGTCGATATCACACATTATAGCTATCTCTGAACTCGGTTCCAGATTCATGCTCTTAGGGTTCTGCACCGGGGGATATTGAGGTGGAAACCAATCTGTTCTCTTTTCGTTTATTTTTCTCACAAAGAACCATGGAGCGGGTAATTAAATTTGGGAGATTTTCTCATAAGATTCCTCAAGCACAAAGCACCAAAGAATGCGAATATGTCAGTCTCTAGCTCACACAACATGTTTTTTTATTTGCTCAGTGTTGAGTCCAGGAATTCTTTTTGTGGCTACAACGTCAACAGTCTTCCTCAGTCGCCAGTTCTCTGAGCTGCATCCCCTCGTGCCCGTCTGATAAATTTTATACAGCCGAACTTTTCTCATCCGAGATTTGCCGTAAGCGACAGATTCGAGCCCACATGTTATAAATTTTTACCACCTGTTGTCAAAACCTCTGTATCACAACATTCCTTTCTAGATTTCTTCTCTATGGTAAAAAAATAAGATGCCCTCTCTGGGAAAATTAGGAACAAAGAAATGACAGACTTGAAACTTTACTAATTTCTTTGTTTGATCTCGTAGAGCTACACAATGAGCCCATCAGATAGTTGTTAAATCATGTTGCAGTACTAAGATCCATTGATTAACCTAGTCCAGGTTGCATATACTGAGTTACTGTCTCGGAATCAGGAGATTGGGTGTAATGTTTGCTAAGTCAGTCTGCTAAAAAAACTTCAGTGTTTGCAATATGGTATTCAAGATGTTTCAATAGTATTTCTTGATTTTCGAGTACGAACTAATGTACTACTATCAAACATATCATAATCCCGTGGCCCAGAAGAAGTCCATGAACCGGAAACATACATTGCAATCCCTCATACATCATTGAAGCACGCACTGCAAATGTGGGCCATTCATTTAAATTCTCTACTACACCTGTATATTACATACTTTATCCATAACTCAACCTTTGACATCCCATTTCTCTTACTCACCAGTTCACTATTACCACATTTTTTATCAGATTTGTGAAAATTCAATATTCATTTTATAGTTTTAGTGCTGCAATCTTTCAAAGCTTCTATTTTTACACCGATGAGTTTCTGACCAGCGGAAATTATTCAAGGTAAATAAAAAGAAATCATGCATTGTGAATAAATTGCAGAAGTCGGAGATGTCATAAATCGTAAAACAAAATCATAAAGCATGGCTCGTTGCCTTGTGTCAGGCTTATATGTCTTACCGTATCTTGTTTCTTGTCCAAAATCTCTTCACCTACCTTTTATTCTCTCTACCCAAAACCTCTGTCAAAGGTCTTGTATTCTTTCCTCGTCTTCTCAAGCGCTGCTACCAGAGCAATCACCCAATCTGAAACTTGCCAACTCTGTTCCTTCGAAAACTCTTCCCGAGCATCTCCTTCTCTTCTTTTCCTCCTTCAAAAAGTCCGTCAACCTCAAATCCGGCACACTGCACCATTCCCAAGTAGTCAAACTCGGACACCAATCTAAACTTGCGGACGCAGTTGAGCCGAGGGTAAAAGATGGAGAGATGGGGATGCGGCAAATTTTGGGAAGGGCACCCTTGAGAGTGAGTGAAAGACTCGATTGAATCGGAGGTTCGGGGGTGGCTGGGAGTTCAGTTGGAGATTCGGAAGTGATCGGGAGCTCAATAGCAGTTGGAAAACTACTGTCTAATTGATTATCCTCGCAGATCTCGAGATCTGAATGATTCTCTGATGCAGGGAGGTCCAGGATTTGCGCTGCTGTCATCCAGCCTGTGCGACCATTAGACTCGGATGATGAAGCAGATGACGGCGACGATGGTGGCGACGACGATGGTGACGACGATGAAGATAAAACAAGAAGTTTGATCGCGTTGAATTTTGCTTCATCCGAATGGCTCCAGCTATCAGTCGATCTCGATGATTTTTGTGATGTTGTTCGCTTTGGTACATTGGCCTGGAGGGCTTCGGCTAAGGCTGTAGATGCATCTGCGAGGTTAATTGCGAGTTCAACATTTTTCTCAAGAGTGACTACCTTCTTGGATTCTTCAGCTGAATGTTCGAGTGCAATCTGGAGTTCCTTCTCAAGACTCTCAACCTTCTTCAACTCTCTCTCGAACAACATCTTGAAGTGGTCTGCAAAGGCTTTTTGTTGACCCGGAGCGGCACGGGCCGCTCGGAACTTTTGAACCTCTTCTTCTAGATGTTCATTCTTGTCTTTGAGTTGTTTAATCTCATCTTCAAGTTGTCGGTTCCTGTTTTCGACGTCTTGGACTGCGTTACTGAGTCTGATGTAGGCCTTGTGTGTCTTATCCGCGTGGATTTTCCAAGCCCGCGTCTCGTTCAGAGTTGCTTGTGCTTCATTAGTAAACACAGGGGGTGTTCTAACTGAACAGTGCGGTTGGATTAAAGGGTCGACTTTCCTACCTTCTACAGTAGTCGCTGTCAATTTAGGAATCTTGATAGTGAGACATGGGAGCAAGCTCTTTTGAAGATACAATGAGGATTGTGGTTTTGGACTTGGTGACTCGAGCTCACTTATATTGACCGGATTCGAGCTGAGTGGAAGGCATGGCATCCTAGGAGTGGGCAGCTCATGATATGTGACCGCTTGCATTGGTTGACCATCAACAATTTTTGCGGCGTGGAACGGTTCAGATACTATCATTTGTCTGATTTTGGTTGAACTCCGTCCCTGGAAAGCCATCATGGCAGTTCTGATTGAACTGGGGATTCTCCGCATGACTCTCCTCTTCATGACAACTATTCGTCTCGTGTGTTGTTGATTGTGAAACCAAAAAGATTTAGGGAGACGATTCTTAATTGGCGATCTTGGCCCCGTGTGTCTGACATCACCAAGACCAAATTCGATTGAGGCGCCTGAGGAGTCTGGTCTGGGATATAGACATTCCGGTGCTGAGCTACTTGTCGCCTGCGACGAATATTGTGGCACGGAAGTATTGATTCTAAGACTCTGTGATCCTCCTATACGTCTGACCATTCTTGGGTAAAATAATTCATCCATGGTATTAGTTTCGCCTACCTAGTGTCTGAGTTTGGTACCCTTCACAAGCTTTTCTTTGCAGAGGCGGCTGATCAAGATTTTCAAGACTTTATAGTTGACACTTACTATCAGAGTGGGTTAATTGGAATAGTTGCTGTGATTCGGAGAAGTAGAGAGATCTTGGAGAATTTTACGAGAATAAAAAGAGACGATTTTATATCGCCGTGAATTTGAATGTTCAACCTCTGTTCCGGGGGCTATGATTACTAATACCCAATGGCTTTGTGGATTATCAAAGAAAATCAATGGATGAACAATGTGAACAAAGGAGCTTACCAAATGTACTCAAATCTCAACAAAGAAAATCCAGGGTGTCATTTTGCACAGAAAATGGAGAAAAAAAGCTCATCTAGTAATATTTAGCGCCACATGACTTCTGAGTCACAGCTACATTTTTGGAATTAATAGTATAGTTGTACCGGAAATCATTGAATCTGGTATGGTCAGCAAAGACATAAATGGTTCGAATAGCAATATCAGTAACTACGTCAATAGTAGTTACTTCCACCTCGAGAAATTGAGGGGGTTCCGAGCCCTGAGTCACGGCTAAATGCAAGGGTTGAGCCAGGTCTCTGCGCTACTACGGAAGAGTTAGCATAATCTACAAAAGGTGTTCAAGACAGATATACCTGATCGGCCACTTGGTCTAGCAAAGTCTGATGCTAAAGATGCTCCTGGGTTTCCCACTTTCAGACCTGCCCGCAAACCATAGCCTACAAAACTGGACGGTTGACCAGTATTGACATCGACACTTGAAAGTGGAGTTCGACGAGGGGTAGCTCGACCATGGGGTAAGGGCAACGGTGTTCCAGCCATATGGCTTTGTGTATTGTTCATACAGATGCTTGTAGGAGGAAAATGGCTGGATGCCAAAGGCTGTCGATGAGAGGAAGGAGTCGCCTGAACATGATTGTCTGTAATATTCTTCGTAAGTAATTCATAAATGAATATTAGTAGCGACAAGATGTTTTCTTACAGTGTTGAGACACATGACTTTGCCTTTGGCTACCAATAGTGTCCCACTCAGTACTATGTCTTCTTCTTTGGGGTGGGGGTGGGGGTAGCATGGTTGAGTCGTGAAAACCGCTAGCATGATTCAGCCCGCCAGTCTGTTGATTTGCGTAAAGAGGCGGTCTGTGATCATTTGTGCCTTGATTTTCCGTGAAGCGATTGCCGTTTGTCGTCGCTTGTATTGTATCATCAACTGCGTTCGAAGCCGCAGTCTGAACTTGATCCAACATTCCTCTACGCTTCATTTTATCGTAAAGTTCCTGGGTCTGAAGTAACTTCTTATTCCTCTCTCTAAGATCATGATGGAGCTCCTCATTCTTCCTCCTCAAAGCACCATTGTCCGAAGTCATTCCTACATCAGCGTTTAGTGTTCAGTTGGGAATGAAAGGAGCCATCTAGAATCCCACCCTGCATTTTATTGCGGAGGTTCGATATCTCGCTGTTTGCATCATGTATTATCTTGTCCATCTGAGAATTCAGCGTCGAATACTTGTCTGTCAAACTTTTGGCAAGGTATTCTTGATAAACACTTCGAGTTCGTCAGTAAAGCTTGCAACATCAGACTCCAGGCACAAACATCTCTTGAGTTGTTTGATATGCCCAGAAACTTAAGGCTCGGCCTGCACACTCCATTATGACGCTTGGATTGAGTCCACTCAACACGCTCGTCTTATAATCCTCACTCGGGTTTAAGTTTGTAACGACAACATCGTCAGGATTTGGTAAATGCATGTCGCATGCGGGACATGTTGTCCGTCGATTCTCCCGTAGACTTGTTGAAAGCTGGGATTGGTTTGCACATTCGATGCAAAAAACATGACTATAAAGAATGAGTAATGAAAATTCAGAGTGAAATTGTGAATCTGAAATATGAGATGGGAAATTGATGGAAGACAAACCTGCAGGTAGTAACCACTGCATGGTTCTTCAACTCTTTCCTGCATTTCAATGCGTTGCAACGAAGAATAAACTCCATTTCCTTTGCACACAGTGTCGCCGAACGAGGCTCCTTCTCAACTGCTCTTCTTCGTCACCTACATTAAACGCCAATAGTCATCTTGATAATTGTGGGTTTTGAGCTCCAGTTAACAGCAGCACTTGATGAGATAAACTGTCCTGTCCCAAGACTTGGCGGATGGGATGATGAAAGTGATATTTTGAGTTCGAATCAAACGGCCCGAGCCGAACAGGGAACAGATTAAACATATCAAGATTACGTAAGCGAAGTCTTATTTTGGGGCGGTCAACAGTGGCATAAATCTGACCCCACAATACCTGTAAGCTCAAAGGTGGCTGCGATCCAACAAACATCTGAAAAGAGATTTCGTGTTCCGATATCAAAGTGTGATGAAGCAGTATGCGTTGTACTTATATTATCTGGCTATACCGGATGCTTGCACGCGTATGCCACATCAACATGGTATCATCTTGGTATATCTTCATCCGGGGTACATCCGATATGCATGGGAATAGTTTCTCCGTTAAATCCTTGTATAGGCTATCAAAAGTGACATCTGGGATGGATGAATGGTGGGATGGTCGTGTATCTTATGACAGGTTCAAATTCTTCCATTGAAAGAGTACCAATCAAGTACTGGGATTCATATTGAAGGTGTACAACCTCTGGGTGTTTGGTCGGCAAGTCATTTACATTTAGCAAAAAGGGAATTGTTCAAGGACCTCAACTTGCTGTAGGGATGATTTGATCTAAGTAGTGGATAATCTTTCTGTGTGATTCTACACCTGGCACCTTCATTCAAATTGTTGCCTCCCATCTTTAAAATATCACAATTGGCAAATCATTTGTCTCGATGAAAATTATACTGCAGGTGCCAAGGTTTCCAAAATAGCATAAGTTCACCAAATCTGTCAGTCATGTCTCCCTTTTCGATTGAAAGAATTAAGTTGCCGTTTTGGAATTTGGAGACTACTTTCAAGAGTACTACAAGATGTGGCTGCAAAAGTCTCGTTCTTTGCTGGCCGTTCTGTCCACAAGCATCCTGCTTCCCTCATCAGTCCTGGGAATCAATTCTGCTTCACCCACTGTGACCGTCACCAATGGTTCATATATTGGGAAATATGTTCCTGAATGGCAGCAAGACCAGTTTCTGGGGATACCCTATGCTATTCCACCCTTGGGAGACCTCAGATTTGCTAGACCAAAGTCCTTGAATACTTCGTTCACTGGATATCGTGATGCAACACATTATGGCCATAGTTGTTACCAATATGGCACAAAGTTCAATCTTTCTGAGGACTGTCTCACTCTAAATGGTATAGTCATCGGTCAAGAACACGCTGAATCAATGCTAAACATTGCGCGATTTAGTGATAAGACCAACGGGGACCACACCTGACAGTAATTTGCCTGTCTTAATTTGGATATTTGGCGGTGGATTCTATACTGGAGCGACAGCAGATCCTCAGTGAGTATTCTTGGGGCATTTCAAATGTTCACTACATCTCTAATAACTCTCAGGTACAATCTTTCTGGCATCACGCATGTCGGACAGCAAACTGGGCAACCTATTATTACAGGTAATCTTGACTCGCTTTTTTGATCAAAACATTTCTAACTGTAGTAGTATCTATGGACTATCGCCTTGGAGTGTGGGGCTTTCTCCAAACACCTCAAGTCCTTGCTGAAGGAAGCTCTAATGCTGGGCTACTTGATCAAAGATTAGCATTGAGATGGATAAAGGAGAACATCGCATCTTTTGGCGGAAACCCGGAAAAGATTACGGTCTGGGGAGAATCCGCTGGCGGTCAAAGCATTAGTTATCACTTGTACTCTTACGACGGCAGAGATGACAACCTGTTTCAAGCAGCAATAATCGAATCTGGAAGTCCTACTGGGGCTAGTCTGTATGAGATTTCTTTCTCTGAAATTCCGCCCTCCTGCTTTACCTTGAGTTCTAATCTGTTGCAGGAATCCCCTCGGTTATTATACGGTACCAACCGAAAATCTAACTCGAGCCACCGGCTGTTGGACATCAACAGACAAACTCGCTTGTTTACGAATTCTGACTTCGGATCAGCTATGGAAAGCCCAAGTCAGCCAACAATGGAATCCCATGGCATGTCACACCTTTTCTTCACTTGAATATTCACAATTTTAAGCCAACTTCGACCATTAAACAATTACATATTTTCAAACAACACTAACTCTACTTTAGGTCGATGGGGATTTTCTAACTGATTACCCCAGCAGTCTCACGCCTCAAGGGAAGTTTATCAAGGTCCCTCTCCTAATTGGAGCGAATAGCGATGAAGGAGCTAGTTTTGGTGTTTCCGGATTAGATAACGAGACAGCTATCTTCAACAATCTACTCGTCTACCGGGCTTCGAATGCTTATGCTCTATCACCCCCAACTGCTAGAAAGTTGCTTGAGCTGTATCCTGTATGTTTTTGAAAGTCGTGTGCAAAGTACCCGATAGTAATACTGACAGTAATAGAATGACCCTGCGAATGAGCCTCCATACTACATTACCAATGCGACAATCTTCCCGTCCAAGGGGTTACAGTATGTTAGCCTGAGACCTGAATTCTCTTGACCGAATCTGTACTAATGCAAGAGCTAGATGGAGACGTAGTGCCGCTATCGCAGGAGATCTAGTTATGATATCCGGTCGTCGAAAGGTATACATATGCTCCTGGCCATCCTATTTTCTCTTTGCCACTAGCTTCTAACCCAAGGCTTCTTATCTAGCTGTGCGAAGTCTACGCCGCGGCCTCTCAATCAGTATATAGCTATCGCTGTAAGCTCACCGCCTCATTCTGTACCTTTCCCTAAACGTTATATCGTTGCAAAACTAATCTTCTTCCCAACTGTCAGTCGATACATTCCTCTGGAATGCCGCGGTCACCGATGGCGTAAAGCATTGTAAGTCTCGAAATTGTTCTCCCTACTCTTCTACCAAAATAACGCAGCTAACATCCTTAAGTCGTAAATGTTGTCTTTTCCTTTCAAAATATCTCCGGCGCTCTCGGTCCCCTCCCCCAATACCAGTCCTATCTCGATTTATCACAAAATATTGGCAAAGCCTATATTTCATTCGTGAACTATCATGACCCGAACGCTCTTTCCAATAGCTCGTTATCCACGATCTCAAACAGTACTTCGAGTACTGGCACAAACCTTCCACATTGGCCACTTTACAATAAAGATGCGCCAAAAAATATGGTTTTAAACAGCAACAAGACATTTGTAGAGGATGACACATGGAGGAAGGAGGGGATTGACTTTATCAACTGGGGTGGTGTGGATAAAGAGTTGTGGTCTTGAAGATGCATGAGGATGGAATCGATGTCAGTGGGAGGGTAGAGGAATCAAGAGAAAATACGACCGAAATGAAAGAGAGGGCTTGAGATCAGCATTTCAGGGCTTAGATGAATTAGGACATAATGGAAATTTACGATAACGAGATAGGATTAATGGAAATTATTCGCGAGATCGAGGACTACATGTGGTTCATGCTAGTGATTTCATTTCGTTTTGACTGGTCATTAAATACTGAAATTGCTGTCATTGTATCGAGTTGCTAATCCATTCACCCGATGAGAGCAATCAGCCCAAAAATAATTCGAATAGTCCCATCCATTGATTCTCTTTCGTGGAATATAAAGCAGATAGTTAACTCGCTCAGTTAGGATGCTTCTCCTTACTATTGGATTGTCAATATCAACGCTGACACTCGCCAAGAAACACAAATGAAGCCACAACGCCGCAATATTGGGCAGTGTTCAGCTCATGATAACAAGCAACATATAAAGCCCGTGTGATTCTTACTGGGAGTGTTTGCATTTACTATCAAAAACAATAATTAGAGTACTCCATTCCAGCACCTGTTACCGGAATCTCACCATGCTCTGCACCGCTTGCCAAGATATCTTATTTGTTCAATTGCAACAGACTGATGTCACTTTTCAAAAAGATACGACTGAAGAAATACGAGCCGCGTACTCTAACCATGGATTCTATTTTCACGAGAGCTGTCGTATGTTAGAGTGGAATCAGCTTCGACCCGAGTGCCAGCTTTGCAAATTGATGAGTGCTCGGCTTCGTTGCAATGTGAATAGATCCTCGAATGATAAATTATCTGCTGCTTTAGATCTCACGGCCTTCCTTGGAGACGACACTCGGTTGATAAATTCAATGCTCGGATTCACGCTGTTAATACTAACCCAGAAAGGAGAATTTTCAAAATGGAGCGACGGTCGGAATTCTGTGAAAATCAACAATGGAACTAATTGGTCGGGGTCTTTTGATATTCACTATGGTGATTTATCGGCAAAGATGGATTTGAGTATACTCGGGATTCGTAGTATCCTGCTTCCAACAGTGTTTCTTGACTGATTCCCATAGGCGAATTACCTGGGGTCTATTCCGGATGTTCCTACGAAGGCTGTCTATATCAACGACTTGAAGATCGTGACGATTGATTTAACACATCTATGAGATTGGCAAGTACATGGATGATTGGTTGTTTCAATCACCGGCTTTGCCGAGAAACGATAGGGGCGCTTCCTACTCGTGTCATATATATCGACGAGAACCACAATATTGCGCCACGTCTTGTAGAGTCAAAAGGACAAGTGGTTTCCTATGCTACTTTGAGTTATTGTTGGGGCAAAAAGGGTCGATTGCAATTAAAGAAAGGATATCATCTTCAGTTTTTGAACGCTCTTCCTATTCAATTGCTTTCCATGACTACCCAAGACGCAATAAGAGTTACTCGAGCACTATCGATTAAATATCTTTGGGTAGTTGCTCTGTGCATTATCCAATATTCGGCTGAAGACAAGTCGAAAGAGCTTGCTGTAATGGGAGAAAATTACTCTCGTTCCGTCATTACGATTGGTGCTGCCAATGGTGACTACGCAGGTGCTGAACTTTTTGCAAAGCGCGACCCATATCGGCAGCGACCCTGTCCTATCTATGAAATAGAAACCAATGGTACTAGAACTCAGATATTTGCCGAACTTCCTCGAGATTATAAACAGGGAACAATACTGGACAGTCGTGGGTGGATTGTCTGCCACAGAAACTACACCAAATTGCAACTCGCGTCCGTCCAATAAACTCGATTATAGGCTTAAAACTTGGCTTCATTATCCAGAATGGGACCCACGATGGGTGGTTGCCTTGGATCCGAAACGACGATATTTTCAAGACTGGTATGAAGCTGTATCAAGCTTTACCGTTCGCGATTTGACATACCATACAGACAAGCTACCTGCACTTGCTGGTGTTGCAACCCGAATCCACAAGATTCGTAAATACAACTATCTGGCTGGTCTATGGAAGCAAGACCTAGAGTATGGCTTACTATGGTACGTTAACTCTCAGCCGAAGATAGATAGTGGAAGGTATGCATTCCCATCTCTGTGGGGCGATGAATACTACACTGTTGCTCCGAGGAAAGGAAGCAGTGTGCCAAAATCCACCTCATCTGTGACAGAAGGGATGGGCCAGCTTTCAATAGGCAGAATTGCCACACACATTCCCTTCTTGACGAACGTGCCTGTTAGCTCCAAGGGAACAGCCCATTACCTGAAAGCGGTAGTGCCCAGTCTCCGAGAGCGAGACGCATTTCAAGGAAAGTCCCCCTCATAGTCATGGGCCTCTCTGAAACATGAGAAGATCAACTTTCTATGCAGTCACTCGGGGTTGAAAACATCCGGACGTCCGCTAAGCCACTGCCTCAAAGTTGACTGCTCGCCTCCAGACAAAGGAAACACATTTACACAAATATTGCCCGGCCATATGATTCTGACAGGTCACTTGAAGCAAGCTCAAGTATAATTTGAGAACTACGGCTACGATACCCAGTACCTCCCACCCATCGTGTATGCGAGTCACTGGCCTGGAATTCTCGGGCAAGAGAAGGCTGACGGTTCCGGTGAAGGCGAGATAATTGGATTCGTTGCATTAGATTCAGACCTAGTAGCTAGCGGCTTAAGGGTAAACAGTCTTGTTATTTTGTTGATGCGAGAAGACAAGGATCCGTCAGATTTGAGCATGGAAAAGAATGGGAAACTGGGTTACTATAGTTCAGAAAAGGTTCCACCGACGCTTTCTCGCCTGCCCGATGGCAGTATTACATTCAATAGTGGAACCAAGCGATATCTGACGGGTTTGGCGCTTCAGCAAGTGCGGGATTTTAAAAACTGAGCCATCTTCCGGAGAGTTGGATTGTGTCAGTTGTACAGAGAATTCTGGACGGATGAGCCCAAGATAGATTCGAGCAAGCAAATGTTTAATCCTATGGCTGTCTAAGTGTCAACTTGGCCTAACCATATTACTACTGTCGTCTGGCATTAAATGTTGTTAATTATACTTGAACGAGCTTCGAAGTGTTGGGCATACGGGGAGAAGTTAGAGCCGAAGAAGAAGCTCACCGCATGATATGATTCGAAATCTATTTTGATTCTTGTATTGGCCCGCTTGTTGCAAAGGACAGTTGCAAACTTTAGAAAGGCTCCATTTTGACAAGATTTAAACAATTGCCATTCTACTTGAATAAAACGTAAGTCATGTTTGCCGAAGTAAACCAAAACCAGAATCCCGCGATCGCCTGATATCTAAAAAAAGGGGGGGCGAATGTGAAGTTAAAATATCAATTAATCAAGGGAATAGCTCGCTAACCACCTATATCAGTGTTGTTTATCATGTTAAAGCTCTCCGCTCCACTTCTCAAAGATTGACAAAGAAACCTAAGGTCTCGACTTCACCCCATGTTCTGTAGCAGTGCGAACCTCAACATTTCCATCTTCCATGCCGAAATACGCAGCCACTGGCTTCTGTCCACCGCCCTCTTCTCCAGCATTGGCAACCTGGGCGCCATTTCTACCATGGAAAAGGCCAGTCTCCAGTACGCCCACTATTCTCTTCAATCTTCTTCCAAGGTTGTGTACCTCCCAAGTGCCGTTTTCTCCATCCCCCTTATCATTGCCTTTCAAATCTGAATGAATCAAAAGTTTTGGGAAAGGCGCATCGATGATCCACATGCCGTTATCTGTAACTACAGGCCCAGCTTTCGCACTTCCACCTTGTCTGATTTTTGGGTCCGGAGAGCCGAGAGTAATTAGAATTCTTTTAATGGTTGGAGCGGCTAATGGTGCAATCTCGATTGGAATAGCCTTCCAGGAAGTGAGAAGACGGGGTTGGAGCTTTCGGTAATCTACGCATGATTAGTTCGAGTCAAAGTCGAGACATGTTACCCAAGTGCTTCACTGACCTGCTACACATACAAACTTCTTGGAAGAAGTTGCGACCAACTTTTCTTGGAAAAGACAAGCTCCACCTCCTTTTATACAGTTGAGATCTTCGTCAATTTCGTCTGCTCCATCAAATGCAACATCAAGACTTTCCCGCTTTCCCTTTAAACCTAGATCTTGCAGACCCGTAGAAACATCAAAAGCAGCATCTCCACTCAAATGAAGAGGTTCAGCAACTACTGGGGGCAAAGAATCAATGCTTCCTAAAGGCAGACCTGCTTCAATAATCAATTGTTTACTTTGATCGCCAGTAGGAACAAAGATCATCTTGGAAGTGATATCTCGACCTTTAGCAGCGATAGCTTCCACTACGTAAACGACAGTACTACCCGATCCAATTCCGACATATTTGTAAGAAGGATCGAAGTGATCCTCCACTGCTCTGTATGCTGCTCGACGCTTTGAGGCCTCTACTGGGGAAAGGTTTGCGTAGTCATAGGTATGAGGAGTAGCATTTTCGGTGGCTGGGACTGTCGGATTTGAGGAGGCCGCGGATTGACCGGGAACAGCTGGATTGTTGGAAGCCATTGGGTTCGAATATTGCTGCTTAGATATGCTCGAAAAATTCCCTCTAGATATATTCAAGAATTGTGGAAATATGGGATGTATACAGGGGGAATGACCTGTAGCGGGACAAACACGTGTGAGTGAACGGTGCACAGAGATTGTAGAGTTCTTGAGTCCAGTCGGATGTAGAATCGGACGGGACAGCGTATGAGAGCGACAGAATCGGAGAGCAAGACTGCGAGGATATATTTCCATCAAAACTCGGGTTAGGAAAAGTAAGATCTAATTCTGGTCAATGATTTTAACGAGAGTGAGTGATGAGATAATAATTATTTTATTACGTGCCCAATATTGGTGGGGTCAGCCAAGTGGGATGGCCCGACTAGATTTTTGGATAAATTCATGCGACGTTGCTGAATAAGATGACGCTCCGATCCGAATGGAATTGTGTCCGGAGTGAAGGCGTGAAGCTCGGTGAAGACAGCCTTGAGGAGTTTCTCCGGAGTGGGAGGACGCTAAGATAAGAGCTCGAAGGTCCTCACGTGCAGATAAGAGCATCCATTCTTAGATAAGCAAGGCTTCTGCAACGGTTCCGTGTTGGCTGATTTACTCCATTCACCATGTCTACCATATACACTCATACAGTTTCTGGATGTTCAAGGAAGCTGTTAACGGCCGCCTTTGCAGATCCAACGCTCTGCACACTCTATCCTTCTAATTTGTGCCCGTGAACGATGACGGAGATAATCATGGAGCAGAACCCTCCTGTCCTGCAAGGCCCCTCCGAAAAGGAAAAGAAATATGATCGACAACTGCGATTATGGGCCGCGTCTGGACAGGCAGCTCTTGAGAATGCCAATCTGTTACTGTTGAACTCTGGCTCTGGCACAGTCGGTGTTGAGACTCTAAAGAACTTAGTTCTTCCAGGTATGTGACAAGCCGATGGGATTATGCAGTCAACTAACGGTAATAGGCATTGGAAAGTTTACAATTGCGGACGAAGAACTCGTGAATGAGGCTGATTTGGGTGTCAATTTCTTTCTTGATGAAGATAGTTTGGGAAAATCTAGGGCAGAACAATGTGTGAAACTTTTACAAGAGCTCAATCCAGATGTGAAGGGAGACTGGTATCCAAAGCTCAAGGTAAATCTGCGAGTCTACTTCTTTACCATGAAATCCGCTAATAGAATTCATGCAGGATGATAAACTCGACCAGTTGTTTGCGGAAGACCACGAAGAAAAATATACATTGATAATATACTCATTTCCAATCGATCCCAGAATCCTCGACCTTGCAGAGAAATACAGCACGTCGCACAAAGTGCCTCTCATCAGCATACACTCCGCAGGCTTCTACTCATATTTCAAAACGCATCTACCAGGAAACTTCCCTATTGTCGATACTCATCCAGATCCAACCGCGACAACAGATTTACGACTTTTAAAGCCATGGCCAGAACTTTCGAGTTTCGCAGCTGATTTGACCAAAGACATCGACACTCTTAGCGATCATGAGCATGGTCATATACCATACTTAGTCCTGCTCTTGCATTTCTTGGAAAGATGGAAAGAAGAAAATGGCTCTTATCCGACGTCATATAAAGACAAAACAGCGTTCAGGACGACTGTGACAAACGGCACAAGAAGAAATAATGCCGAAGGTGGAGAGGAGAACTTCGATGAAGCTGTTGCAGCTGTGATGAAAAACATATCCGTACAAGATCTGAAAAGTTCCGTGAAGGAAGTTTTCGACTACACACCAACCGAAGTATGGTGAAGATGTCCCTATCAAGCGATTGTAATGCTAATTAGCTTGACTTTAGGCAGAATCCAACTCGGATTTTTGGATTATCGCTGATGCTGTGAAAAAGTTTTATGAAAAGCACAATGCGCTCCCACTTCCGGGATCAGTTCCCGACATGAAGGCTCAGTCGAGTACATATGTACAACTTCAGAACATTTATAAAGCAAAAGCTCGACAAGACGTACAGGAAGTACTGGAGACCATCCAGGCACATCCACGTAGTAATGAGATTAAAACAGAGGAAGTAGAAGTGTTCTGCAAGAATGCTGCTTTCGTCAAGCTTATTCGAGGCTCGGATCCGACAATAGATCTACAAAAGATAGCAAGTATGTTCACCGTGTATAGTCATTGTTCAAGAATTCGTAGTTAACGTGCTGGTAGATTCGGAATCATTAAATGATGAAAATGCTCCTTTCACGATGATGCCATTATCAAACTTCCCTATTTACTTAGCTCTTCACGCAACTGCCCATGTAGCAGTAGCTACTTCATCTGAGATCTTAGCCCAAATCGACGAAGAAGTACCGAATGCATCCTCCAATACACGTGTCCAGAAGGCTGCTGAAGAAGTATCACGAGCCAAAGGAGGTGAATTACACAACATTTCTTCGTTGACTGGAGGAATGGTTGCACAAGAAATCATCAAAATCATCACTAAACAATATGTACCGATCGACAACACATGCATATTTGATGGTATCACGAGTAGGGCACAAGTTTTAAGGATCTAATTGAATAAAGTCTACCTGATCTGAGACTAGCGAATAGGGGTGTTTCGCGAAAGGTTATAGGAGCATATGATTCAGGGATGGGAATGCTATGCATATCGAGATGTGGAGGGGTAGATAAGATTAACGAAGATTCAATGATATCACGATCAGTAAAATACTAAATCAGTTTACATTATAACATTTTCAAAGTTGTTAAAGAGAAGTTTCACAGGCGTGATAACCATGCATATAAATCATGCGGATCAAGATAAAACCAAGAATTTGATGATTATCTTGCAAGTTGCACCACATTCATGCATGCAGAAGATCATGAGATAAGCATGGAGTGCATTTTTGTTACAATACGGGGCAGTCTTTTTCGGTGGCACATCTGCTGTGCAGTTCTAACACAGTTAGTACGACATTTCCGCATTCGCTTGCTGGCTTGCCTACCTAACTTGATGGTCTACTTACATGCATAGTCCTAGTAAAACTGGGGTACGCGACAGAATATTTCAGAACACTACCTCGCTGTGGTCGGAGAGGGTTTATAAAATTATATGTGAGATGGTCCTAGATTCTCCGCAGACGTGGGGTTCGGATGCAATGGGGAGGCGAAATTTGGTAGCGAGGAGGGTGGATGGGTCGATTTTACTCATGTGAGGGGTGAGCTGGAATATCGGACGAGGTGGGGGGATCTTCACTGGAGTTGTGTAAATGAGTTGAGATTTGGGAGGCGATGGAATGGAATGGAATTGGAATTGGGATTATTTTGTTGGTATTGATATTGAGGGGGAAGAGTCATGGGTAAGGGAAATCCAAAATGAACTTGAAGAGAAGGAGAGGATGATAGGGTAGGGGAGAAAAAGAAACAGTATAAGGGGTTTCGGTCCGCGATCCGATTAGGTCTTTTTTTTTATCGGAAATGATTGCTAGATTTCCCCCGCGTTTGTAGTGTCAAAATCGCAGACGTTCTTCAAGAGATCAATGAATATCAATACACGATATTTCGAGGACACAATCTTATTACTAATTAGTTGTAATGTGGCTGGGGTTCTTGAAGGATGTTCTTAGACGTCGATACCAGCTCGCTAAGAATAAATGAGATTACCTACCCCTCATTTTCGCAATGTCTTGGGAGCTGAATGAAGGACTGTCGATGTTACTTTTTGGGAACGATGAGCGTAAATCGGACTGTGAATTTAAGTGTTTCTGCATCCCTTTCTCGATCTAGATGAAACCCCGAGTTTAGCGGGGTGGGTGTGGTGCATGGAAGCGAAGGTAACGGTGGCTTTTTTTGCGAAGTTACTCTGGATAGATATGCAGGTGCTGGGTATATGGATTTGCATGCAGAGGTACGTAAAGTGCTAGCTTTTTAGATCAAGAATGGGGGTGCCGAGGAAATCTGAGATTTTTCATTTCACTCATTGGATTTTGCATGTCTGTATGTGCCTGAAAATTGTATCGTCAAATCATATATTGCTGCAGTGGTATCATCATATCGTATCATACACAAAGGCGTAACTTCATAGCCCATACGCAAACAAAGATGTAACTTTCCACCCACAGCTATTCATAACTCATCAAGTTCTCTCGCTACCCCTGTGTAGAATGTCCAAATGACCTCCCGTGATGATGAGACTAGCTCTTGTGAAGACGGTAAAACATGCTACCCCAATCGCAAACCTGTCGATCATTGATGGAAGATATATGGCCCTTCGAACTGAGCCATTCCAGAATCATCGTACTGCATTGGCAATCCATCATAAGGCATATCCAATCCATCAGGCAAATTTCCCCATAACATGCCGTCCAAGTCCCATATCCCACCATTATCAAGCATCATTAATTGTTCTTCTCCCATAATCTCAACCTGCTGCAACATATCACTATCCATATAATTTCTCCCATCTATTCCCCCCATCCGGTTCATATCATCTGTCATGTGGCTCAACCCCGGACTCGGTTGTCTAGTCAGAGGTCGCTTACTGACTTCATAGACCTTGCTCACCACTTCCCTGCTTCGTCTAGCAGCCAAAGACCAATCAGCCATACCATCAAACGCTTCGAGCACAACTTCAATCTGTGATTGCCAAATCCGTACGAGATTCGTGTTCCATGATTCCCAGAATATACTGACAAGTGGAATCATGGATGCTTGATACATGAACCAAACACCATTCCATCCTAACATCTGGTTCGGAGTCCATTCTCGTGCTATATCCTCAATAGATTCTTGGGCAATCGTACGACATGTTTGGACTGCGACGAGTTCTTCCTTGGTAGGTGAGATTCCTTGATTGCCTCTATTGGCAAGATTTAGAAGAACAGATCTATAAAGTACCATGCGAAGATTCTGGTATCTCCATTTCATGACACATCGAGCGGTATGAATTGATTCGGGACAAGGTTCTGTAGAGCGTAAGATCCAGGGAAGATTATCATACCATTCCACGAGCTGTCTGTCGAGATTTGTGAGGTCGTCATTCCGGAGAAGTGGGGTCTGGGCAAGAGCATCCTGGATTTGTGTGGCAACTTTACAAAATTTGATATTCTCCACCAGTGGAGTGATATTCATATTTTGGTTCTAGAATGTTGTTAGTGATGAAAAAGTGAGTACAAAAAGGGATATACAAACAGTGTTAAGTGTTGATTCGGGAGGCTGCATGGTGATAGCATGGCCCCAGCGACCCATGGAAGGTCTTCCTAATGTCGTAGATGCCCATGTATCAAGACAAAATAAACTCCACCATGTTCTTCGTCTCTGTTCTGCAATCAAATTGCTCTCGGTGCTATTCTCATGCATACTCTCGCGGTGCAATCCCATTGCACAAGCCATTCTCAGAGCAGCCCCACAGATAGCATTGGCCGTATTTGGACGATTGATGTAGTGAAGGTATAATCCACCCATCAGTGACAGAGCTTGCAATGTTTCCAAATGCCCACTGCCAAAAGAATCAATTCCCAGGTGATCTTTCGCTTGGTTGTAGTAATTGATATGATTGTGGTCGTCTGATTTACTTGCGACAATGCTACCCATTGCAAATACCATATTCAATAGACCAAGCCACGGCGCATCTTGACGTCGCCCACTCAAAAAGTCGGCTCTGAACGTGGGTTCGTCAAGCATTGGTACAAATATTTGTACTCTATTGAAATATGCATCAATAAGAGTCTGGCCATTAGATGACCATGAGATCGCTTGTAAATCTTTGGCAGAGCTTCCTGGTCGCGGTGTAGGATAGTTACTACTTGCTGAAATTTGCCTATTGTTAGAAGGCGCCAAAAAGAGAGATCGTAGTCTCGGTGCTACCTTGAGCATAACCAAAAGTGCGGCTTTGATTGAAGTCGCACCCAAGTACGACGACTGTCTATCAACTGAGAGAGACAAGGCATTTACATCATCCGCCTCTGTGGGTATTGGATCTCGATTTCTTCTTTCCTCGTCCCATTCGATATCTTGATTTGGTATTTGTTCGAGATTTGCCAGGCTTCTACACTCGTCCGATCCAGAGTTTAAAGGCGACCTATATTCCTGTGATGTTGGAGAGGTATTTGAAGCAGAGGGGGATGTAATTGAAAGCGCACTTCGAGGAGACCGGTCGATGAGGGCGACGAGTTCATTTCGCGATAACGGCAACAGTTGTTGCACTTCTTGATCCGGAAAAAGTCGACGTAAGACATTACGACATTCGTCTAGGGATTGAGAGAGAGCATCGAGGGTTCTACTTCAATCAGTACGTTAAGGCAGCATTTGGAATGCACAGTCATCGTACTTTCGAGATGGAATTACCCTCTGTCTGTGTTTGTCGTAGTAACATGGTTTAGGAGAACGACATCCAACACATTGCCCGCAAGGCTGCCGGCCGTCGCATCGAATTTTACGACGTTTACATTCTGCACATGCGTGTGGAGTTGTGATTCGTTTCGTTACTCCATTCGTCGTCGGTTTGGGGGTATCTACAATTACTGTTTGTTCTGCGTTTAAAGTTTCGCGGGGTGGCGCCAGTCCTTGAACTAATACAACGTTGGAACAATGATCAGCATGGAACCTTCTTACTCCACTCGGTAATTCGGATGTCTTCTTTTCGAAAATATACTTACAAGTATGAAACATCTTTGTTGAACCAATTGATGAAGGCATGAAAATGGGTGCCGATGTCCGAAGGACAATATCCGACCCACCTCGATAGATTTCGGATTGGATTGGGGTCTGGAATAACTTGCAAATTGATCACAGCAAGTGCAGCTTTATCAACTCAATCTGGAATATGACAAAAATACGTCGAGAACGGTGTCTTCTTGGCCTCTGTGCTGAGAACTTGCATGTGCGTGAGTTGATGGTAAGACGCTCAAGGACGCTGGAGGTACGGGGAATGACTGCAGCGATTCCGGTAAACTTCGATTCGTAAAATACTGACAAACTAACGGTCACGGATGGAGGCGCCGACGTCGTTTTCGGGGGAAAGCTGACATTCGCTGACGGCAGCAGGACTCTTCTTTTGGCCAAAATCCTTGATATATTGGATATATTGCAATATTATATCCACGACGGTATAGTTGTGGAACGTCGAAAGCTTCCTGGCGTCGTTTCATGCATCCGTGGGGCGTGTAAGTATTCTGGCCACAACATATATGAATATGCAGATCCTCACGAGGAACATGAGCTGATTTCCTCTTTAGTGGATCTCGTGCTTGGGAGGTACTCCAAGTTCCAAACCTCTTCCTGCATTGACAGGGTAACGAAAATCGGGATAGTCTTTGTTGGATACTCAATTGGGTCTTAATGAAAAATCATATGCTTGGGTTCTATGTCAGATTGACATGTTCTGTTGGTGTTCAGCAATAGAAGACTTCGTAGATCTGCTGGACACGAGGATTGATGATCCCTCCAATTCTGTATCCTAGCTCTGAGGATCGAGGACTATATCAGTCAGACCTTTGAGACCTGTCGTGCCATGGGGAAAGTGCTATACATGTCAAATTTCATCTGATCTTTCTTTTTTCCGCCTCCACGATTCCAATTTCCCCAAGCAATATCCCCACACAGTTCCTGTACCACGCTTGGCCAATTAACACGTCGAAGAGCCAGCATAACGCAGTAGTAGTCCCAATCTCGGATAGGCGGAGAAAACTTGGGGAAGTTGATTGGGGACAAGAATGGGGGTGGGTGGGTAAGTTGACTAGGATTTATACAAATCCCGGAAAATCTATTTGGCGATTCTCTTTACCTTGAAGTCTAAAACCATATATTGCAATACATATCCTTATATCAAAATACTCTCATTCTTCGCTGCAAGTTCTACTTCCTCGTACTTCTTGATGAGCTATATCACGGCAGGAAAAGGGGCAACACAATGATGAATCAACACATCAAGCAATCTCCCTCTCCAAAATCAAGCTGAAGAGCTGCAAAAATTCTCTCAACACGTGTCAGGAATCCTCGCCGTGGATTTCTCGTCTCCAAACTTTCACTGCGCCAGAGGTCCGGACTCTGTAGAATGGCTTATTGGCTTACTTAGCACAGCTTAATTACTTCTCAGCAACGACTCGGATCATTTATAGTAGGCTCAGACTGCATCCCATATCTGATCACGTATGAAGAGTCTGCATTTCATGCAATACACAATGTCTTTCAATTTTTTACACAGTCCGAGACGCTGGAAGAGGTAAGCCAAGACCAGTCACCTCAAGGACGTTGCAGCCTTCATGCAGTAATTCGCCGAATCTACAACCTGCCACTGCGGCAGCGCGACCAGCTAAAAGCATATAAAATTATCGAACTTCAGCTATGATTCTCAACGGCACAAACCCGCTCCCTGACTGCACATCATTTCGCGGCGTATCAAGCATGACATAATCGACCCTGAAGCTTACATTTTGTCTTCGCCGATGATCTAGCGTCCAAGGATTCATTCTCTCATACAACAACAACCGGAAGAACCATTCGGAAATCCCAAGACTTCCATTGTCACGTTCTCCATTTTGATAGCCGAGTAGATTTCCTAATAAAGACTTACGAGCAGCAGATACCCGGTCGCTTTATGTTCCCTCCCGTGACATGGGTAAGGATATACTTTCGCGAAACGCGGGGTGATCACCAGTGAAGTATTGAAACCCAGACTTCCAAAATTTTACATAGGTTCCCCGTCTAGCGATTGTGGGGAAATGTGATGAATTCGGAAAAAATCGCAATGTAAGCAGCTTAAACTTGGAGGGCATTCCCGGTACATAGTTGTGAGCCGCGTTCATTATGCCGAACCGATGATTAGTGTGACGGCGGTTGAATATAGGCACTCCAGCCGAGTCCCGCTTTTTATCGTTATTGGTTGTAGATCTACATGCTGGCGTTACTATGAAGAATACTTTGTTCGTATTGTGGTATTGCCAGCTCATATATATATATATATGTTGGGGCTCTATGGTTTCGGATTGGGCGCCCGACTGTATGAAGGGGCTTGAGCATCCCCTGAATTGACCTACCGCACCAGCCGTTGCTACCAGTACACTAAATGGGTAGTAATAGTCTCACCATATATCTTGTAACTTTTAGAGTAGATGCCAGATCATTCGAAAATTACCCAGTTGAAGTGTATCGTACGAGGGGGAATAGACGATGGTCATCTTGAATTTACCGGGTACCTAGCCCCACAATTTGTTTTTATATACGCCCCAATTCATATGTTGAAGAGTAAAGTATTTCTCTAGGAAGGTTTCTTTATTGAGTCACCCAGCCAAGCTGATTGATCTGACACCACTTGGGCTGAACTAGTACTGGGATTTATAGTTGGATTGGTCATCACGTACATGTAGGTTGACTTACGTGTTCTAGAAGCAGTGCGTCATCTAGAGTAAGATTCTCCGGGGAGAGTAAGCTGTACACCAGTAGGCTCGGAGAATTCCTCTGCTTCTCTGCGAGGCGTTTCTGTTAATAGTATCATGGGCGGTGCCTCGTAGGCATATCATTTCCGCGCTCCTGCATGATGCATATTGGCTCAACCAAAGGCTTCTAGATTCTACGTCGCCAAATTATACATCAGTTTTGTTCCCCAAAGATACCTTAGGGCTGTTTTCTATCCCGCTATCATTCGTTTTTGTGATCAATCATTGTCGAAAGCAAAAGGGCCAAGGTCAAGATCAATACATCAGCTCAGTGGTTTGTTCGAAAAAAATCCAGTTGCCAACAGGATCATCATGCACGCCATCCACAGAAGTGTCTCCACCTCTCAGAGCGTTTTAGGAATCCGTTCATGAAATCTTGAGACCTACAAACGTCTTGAGAAGTATTTTGCAAGCATTGGTAGATATATTTAGCAGGTTTGCGGCTGTCCTTTTACAGTTAGACATTTTCGGAAGATATCCCGCTGCGATTCTTTTGCTAATATCACAGAAAGTCTTGCAGTAGCCTCCAAGACATATCGAGAACGAGACATATGTAAGATAGGAGGAATAGATGTCAAAAAATTTGTGACTCGATATTTCTCTGTAATTCTCCGACTAGTTTTTATCACAGCTGTAGATTGGATTGCTTAATGTAGATGCAGCGGTATACACAAATCTGGCTGAAGTATGCATTTCACCGGTCACGGTTTATATCAAAGTCGCTGCAAACCCACACAGAAGTCACCAAATCGACATCTCAGAACTCCAGCAGAAGTTGAAGTGCAACATCAATGCCTAGGGGGAAGCTAATGGACTAGATGCTTCTATACTAATTCATGATTGAGACATGCTAAAATGATGATATAATATCCATACACAGTTCATGACCTCCTAGATGTTACCTTCTTTATGCACCATAGCGTCTCATCACTCAGACGATGATCAAATATCATTAAAAGCTATATTGAATGAAAGTGAGTCAATGAAAGAGGAGTTGTGAGATGAACAAGATGACCATGGCGAAAGCAAAACAATATCTGCTTCATGGTATCCTGAACTTTGCGCAGTTATGTGAAAGTTGCAGAATTAGCTGACTAGCACAAAGCGAGCTCCTTGCATGATGCTAGAGCCAATCCTGATGTGTCAATAGCTCTGATCGATTCTCTGATCTTTCCCATAATGTCGTGATTTTCGAGCTCTTTTTTTATGAACTTGGCGCACAGCGAATCAGGTCTAAGAAGAACGACTTTCGCAGTAAGCGACTTCAATGACCATGAATGGTATGGCTGTTCTGGGAGAGGATATAATCCGTTACTCATAGCACTCTTGATGAGAGTTCCAAGCACCATCGAATCGCAATCGCTTTTATGTAAAGGGAGATCATCAGAAGAGTGATGGAATTGGCCAGAGGAGCTGCAAAACCACGGAACCTCGTGAGCCACGCAGATATGACTGCTGCTTTGATATTCATTTATGGTATCTTGTAGAATCTTGACAGTTTTTCGTATTCCTTCAAGCCGACATGACTCTAGTTTATCTGGGAAAGTTAATTATATGCCAAAATTTCATACTCAACATCGTGGAAAACTTACCAACTACGTACTTCGGGATCGGCAGGTCGTAATTTATGGAATTCATCAAAGTTTCCAAACTGCACTTACTTTTCTCCCGTATAATTTGCGTAGCTATGAGAAATTCGTCTTCCAGCTCGAATTGCCAAGCTATGCATACCCAACGGGCGACGTTGATCCATGAAGTTTCAAACGAATCTGACAATCCATCACTCCAGATGGGAGGTAATAGCCGTACAACTTCGCGACACTCATATTTATCAACCAGAATTGCTATTTGAGTGAACAATTCCAAGTCTATATTCAATGGAACCATGTTCATCCTACCATGAATAATATGTATCAAGATTTTCATCGCGGGGGGGTCGTCATCCGGAAGTGGAAGCTCAAGTTTTCCCGTTGTCTTTAAAGTAATAGCCTCTTTGAAGCCTCCCTGTAGCATTGCTTTAAATACCGGAGAGGCTAGAGACATGTGCTTTGAAGATACCAGTATATGATCGTTGTAAATCGGGGTTGGCTCGTCCTGCGAAGTCTCCGAGAATCCACCTTCAATGACACGTATTATATGTAACTCCGTGGACATATCATCGTCTAGGGTATCGATAGCCCCGGAATTTGCTGGAGAAGAAGAGTCGGATTTTGAGAAATCTGGTATGGTTGGACTCAAGAGGAGGATCAAATCTCCATCTGGGTCGACAATGATGTTTGCGCTTGAAGATATTGCCATCGTACCGTAATTACTTCAGATCTAACAATTAGGATGATCTAGCAAAGAGAAGTGGAGAAGGCAGAATGGTGACCATGTACTTTGAGTCGTTGCAAATTTGGGGGGGAAGACGGCGTAATCAGAAACAGCTTTATAAGATAGATCAGTAGCGTTTCCCCTCTTTTAGAAATTCTGGTGCGGGGCACATGCACCATACACATGGTCCATGCGCAACGGCTCCAACTTGCTTGCTAATATATCATGACGTACCTAGATATTTTCAATTCTGAAGTTATAGTGTGTCGCGAAAAGGGAAGAGGCCTTAAATTCGCGGAAAATGTTTTGTGGAATAAGGAAAACTTGAGTGGTAAAACGAGAGTTCTCCACTTTATTACAGTAAGAAGTAGAGTGTTTATGTCGAAGTGTTAGGAGAAATCGCTCAGTATCACTCTGTTTGCTTTATTGATGGAAGTGTTTGCAATAGATAGTTGAGGGCTAAATCTACTAGGCACAGGCTTAGCGAGCTCTGTGCCCCCGTGCACTTAACTAGCTTCAGTTAGCGTATGAAAATAAGAGCTTATAGTGTTATATGGTGAATGAATAAAACTGATATATTTGTATAGCTCATGGCTATAAAGAAGCAGTGTACAAGCTTTTTAATCGAGAAAATGGGCCCTGGAACAGGAGAAGAATCGGTTCTGTCTTTGAAGGGTCAAATCATAAGAAGAAGAGGTCGCAATATGAGATTACGATTGTATGAGTACTGACGTATTCTGAGCTCAACCACCGCTGGAATTCAATCAGAATTTAAGGTTTGAAAAATCTCGAGTTTTTGAGATTGATTATGAATCTTATTATTGCCCACATCATCTTCCTTCGCGTTTGTCCTTCTAAAACACCGACCAACTCCGGTTGAATGTCGCATCGTGCTGAAGAGCCCAGCACAATTTGTCACACTCTGTCTGAAGGAAACATACAATCAAAAGACTTGGACGACCTGTTTGTACTATGAGCTAGATTGGAAAGATGGTATCCGGTTCAGGAACGTGCAAGAACTATCTAAATGAAAGTATCGATTCGTTGCTGCTGACCCAAGTTACCCGCTAAGATGGGTACATCAATGTTTCTGCAAAAGAAATGTATCTTGACGGCCTTGAATTAAGATATATAGCCATGATGAGTAAACACAGATGTCCTATATCTACCACAAAGAGTATTCTCGAAATCTGTCAGGTTCGAGCCGGGTATTTGTGAATCCACATCATCTACAGACTATAAAATTGACCTCAAGGCATAATGGCAATTTGTAGATCTATTTAGAACCTTCTTACCTCCGTTGGTAACTTGAAGCACCTTCATCTATCTCTAATAATATTGAAGCTCGAGTTCATCTATAAGGATGGGAGTGTAAAGCGAAGTAGGCCCTGTCGATTAGAGATTCTGATGAGAGATCCGAGAACTGTTCAATAGCATTAAGCCTAGATCTGGAATTGACACTGAAGTAAACGGGGAAACCGGCTGAGAAATTGTTTGGTGTATGAAAATCGAGCATTGATACATGAATATTAAACTACTTAGTATCTCTATGAGATTTTTTTCGCCTTCTTAGGTATTCTATGTGCCTCTTTTAGATAGTTCTTAGTGCTCTAAATCTTTCTTAATCTTAGATATGATTCGAATACTACCGATAATTTTGATTGAAATGAGCAGATCAAAGCAAACTTTCTCGCCTATAATTTCACGAATCACCTTGCAAATTCCTCTGACCAATCTCTCCATAACTTCTTTGAAATTAGAATCCAGCTCATATACCCATGTCACACATATCCAACAAGACAATGCATGGAAATTCGCGTGACCCTATGTATCCGGTTAAAGATGGTCAGTTCAGGAATACTTCAGAGGGTCGACAGACTCGTGGCACTGATATTTATTGACTAAAATTGCTATTTGTGTAAGGTCTTCTAAACTGTGCAGCTCCATAATTGACTTGAAGCGGCCGTTTATGGCCTTGACCATTCTGACCGTGGCGTTTACATTGTCACCTGAAAGTGATATTTCGGTTTCGCTCGTTTCCCCAAGTTTTACAGCCTGTTTAAATCTACCTGTAAATACAGCCTTGAATGCTGGCGAGAAATTCCAAATATGTATCTAAGCAAGGAAGTGAAGTTTATACCGTTAGGCTGGGCGGTTATGATACAATCATCTTCGGTCAGCCTCTTGACGCCTGGCTAAATCATATGAACTTGGCCTTCCTTTGACCTATCCTATACCATGACCATCGTAGGTAAGATTCAGGTACCAAATTAATTTGATGGGTGCCTAATGAATGGAAGTGATAACAAATATTGTTAACATCATGCATCTAATTATTCATAAATATAAATATCAAAAAAATCATTCTATTTTTTGGTAAACCATCAATTCCAGAATTTTCAATCTCTTGACAATCTACTTCATTTTTTTTAAATAAAAAAAAAAACTCAATAGGTAGATTCATAGCTCTGATTTCTACAATGTCGCCCCCAAGTGTAGAAGTGGCGAGAGGCAGGAGACCAGGGTCGAATAGAAAACCAGAAAACACCGGCAGATCTAGAAGTCACTCTTCAAATCCTGATAGTGGAAGATCCCCCTCCAACAATCGAGTCGCGTGAAGCAGAGAAAGAGGAAACAAGAAATCTTCATCCTCAGAAACGGATGGAATCACAAAAGACGATCAGATAAAAGGTCTCGAAGACGAGGTTCAACACTACATAGATGAGGGAAAAGCATGTAACAGCTATATCAAAAGCTCTGGAACTTTGAGTGCAAGACAAATTAGGGAAAACGAGATCTACGAATCCAAGGTAGATGTGTGAACGAAGTGAATGACTTCAATTCAATTACCACTGTAATATAGCAACTGTAATAAAGCCCTAAGCGAATGCGAAAGAGACTAGCTCTTTCAGTAAGCCTTTATAAGGCTTACTACTTTCAATGCGTAGCTAGCTCTTTATACAGAATACAATTAGACATACAGGACCTACGAGATTCGTGGGTGCTACGTCTTCCGTATCCTTCTCGTACCAACAGTAGAATTCTATCGAAGACACAAGTTAAGAGCACAAAAGAAGCTTCTGAAACTTTTAAAAGATTTGAAGAAGCCCACTGATGAGCTTGAGGTGGCGATAAAAACTCATAAAAATCAGTATGGAGATGAAGAGTAGTAAAGTACTCAGAGTCGGAGTCAGGTCTAGAATTGAGGTTTGAATCGTCGGCAGAATCGACTGCTTTCCTATTTGTTAAAATTTTCGCGTCGCTGAAGATACTTGTAGCAGCGGCGTCGACCTGAGATTTTATAACGAAGGACTCGACCCAGATGGTATAGGGCCCAAGAGCAGAATCAAATCTCATCAGATTCGAGGGCAATAGCAGAAGTTGAAGCGGCAGTTAAAATTATGTACTTATCCTGACTAAGAGAAGTTTGTGAGAGGGAATTTGTGGTTCTTGGGAATAAAAATCAACGTTGCTTGAATTTCTATTGAATGGGGTTGCTCTAAGAGAAAAATCGTAGTTTTGGGATTTGAAAGTAACGTTTTTGTGGATTTGACTATAATCATGATCAGGTCAGTATAGCTTCTTTCCAGATATATGACTTGCTTGATGGTAGACACCTGGTTCAGAAAGCGAAATAAACTATTCAACAAAATCACTTCCCAACAACATGCACGTTTTGAGATCGAGATTTCAACCTGTCACATCTACATACTCAGGATGTCAGAAAAAATAATAATGTGAATTCTTGTCATAGCTTTACTTATTCGTTCGCCACAAATCAAATGATCAGTCCTAGTATTCTTACATCGTCCATTTGACATCGTTTGAGTGCCCAAATAGTATTTCCTTGCATCGAACACAGGTGAAGGTAACCAGCGGCTCACCTCAAAGCAACCCAAAAACTCGTGGGATGCATAAATCAGAGGTGCGACTGTGACAGCAAAACTTACATAAAACCCCTTCATTCTCACGCCCCTAACTCTCAACATCTGAACTTGGCCTAAATTCATATTTCAAGCCAAATCCCTTTCACTCCTTCATCAATCTTCCGAATAGCACGTATCCGCAGCCGTGTTCGGATATCTTTCTAGAGATATCTTTGCATTGTGGTCTGCGACTAGATTCATTCTATCGCATGTTCAATCAAGTGTGTGAAGTGGTTTGACTCTGGAGAATAGATATATTATGTAATAACAGGATGGATGCTACACTTTTAGCTACCAAATTCCAGGACGGTCCCAACGCAGAAATATACTATCAACATATGAATAGTTCCAATGTATTAAAACCAAGCCATTATCCTCTGATCACCCCAAAATCGTTCTAATCTATTAATTTTCTATTCGCAGGACATACAAAGAAATTTCATATCGAGCAACAAGCATCAGGGTAGTGAATGTACTCACGTGATTTTGTAGATCAAAACGTATTGTTGCACATCGGAAAAAATGCGCTCGGATTCTCATTGGTCGACGGTTAAAAGCTGAGAAAACACACTTTTTGTTCGATTTGAGTTGGGAGAGTAGGTGCGCTGTGATGCGCTTTGAACGCGCTAGCTCATGGAGTAGAGAAATGATGGGTTATCTGATGTTGAAATTTGGACTATTTTGTGGACGATATCGTGATTTGTGAGAAGGTTTGGTGTTTTGGTGTTTTGGTGTTTGGAAATTGAGGATATGGTAGCTGGACAGACGGCTGTTGTCTTCTGGATGCTGGGCAAATGCTGAGATGCTGTCAATTGAGATGGAGTTAGAGATCAAAAGCAATGGTGAATACATACCTGGACGGTAGGAACAACTTGCAAGTGTTGTTATTGCTTCCGGTGGCGATGACGTCATATCGAGAGTACATTTTTTTGATTCTTTACTTTGAATTTATTAATGCTAGATTGCTGGCTGCATAAATTCCTCTCGCCAGCAACGTGCATCTAGAAAGCATGAGTTAAATGGAATAGGTAGCAAAGTTTGAGAAAGAAAAGAGATAGAATAACACCTGATATCTCAGTTTCGTGGTCACAGAGTTTTGTTCACCAATGTTTGATAATAGAAGACCGGCTGGAACCAAACTGTAGTGGCCTTGTACAGATTCGCTTGTAGTAAGATATTCCTTGGGATCAACAACTTTGAGTGAGTGGTTGGAAGAAATGGTTAAGGCTAAAAGTGAAAGTGAATAGTCAGTCCACCATCTTAATTCACCACAGTCCGCGGTCAGGAAATCGAACCGAGAATTTGTTGCGCATCTATAAAATTTGGTCCACCCTCGAATTTGACGTAAGCAAGTTGAACGAGCCAGTAAAATCATGAGCGCAAAGAAGAAGTCATCTGCAGAGCCAATAGATTTGGGAGCGCAAACAGAATCGAGGAGCCCTACCATAAGGCTGATAACTGCCGAGAGAATAGAGGGAGGTATTCAACGCCTCAGTGAAGTTCAATCCGTAGCTATCGCTTTAGTGGCTGGATGTATTTAGCAATCTCATTCACTAGAGTGAATCATTCGAAGTCCCGCCTCTGGGAAAGCTTCTGTTGCATATCTACAAATTTGATCCACTCTCGAATTTGACGTAAGCAAGGAGAAATAGCCAATGGAATTGCGAGCGCAAAAAGAAGTGCTGTCAAGGAGCCAATGAACTCTTGAGCGCAAACTCAGGTGTCGAAGGCTTGTTGGGGCTTAGCTTCTATGGCGCGTGAAGAAGCATGGGAGAGCGGGACGGGTATCTTTAGGTTATACACTACGTCACTTGTAGAGAACGGCCTGGGCTTAGCATTCACTATCTCTAGCTAGTACATGAGATGAGATTGCATGGGTCTAAGGCATTCATTGCATATGTCCAAGTACAACACAGATCCGAACACAACTCATCAAAGCTTGGGCCATAGAATTTACTAGCATCAGTATACTCAATACCAGAAGTGAATCGAGTACAATCTAGATCCCAGTCCAGACCCTTCCATTGCGTTTTGTTGCATATCTGATCAATCTCGAAATTGACGTAATCAAGTGTCTGGGACCAATAGAAGAGCGAGCGCAAAGTTGTGGTTTTGGAAGGAGCCAATAGATTATAACTGCTTAAATAAACTTTGAGAAAGTACGCTAGGGGGTGACTATGAGAAGATTCTCAAATGGGCGACAAAGTGAATCTGTGTAGGCTTGATGTGATGTTTACTTTATGGGAGAAGTGTGAAAATCAATTTACTGTTAGTTGATGAGTAGATAGTATGTATTATCTTGAAAACTCAAAGACAAAGTTCTGTGGTACTCGTGCTAGGCTGAGTTGGCCCCTTCTTCTATTATTGCTCGTATTTTTATATCTAGTCGATTTTAGTATCTCATATTTCCATACATACTATTTAGCTAGGTATTTTGTAGAATCTTGTAAGAGAAGGTAGACTTGGGATCTGTCGTATCATTATATTTGACATCGTTCCATTCGGTACCTTTCGGAGACGTTGAATCACCATTATTCATATAGAATACATATCAGAGACCGCTCATGGGTCGCAGAATTGCAAGAATGTTTCCGAAACTCTGCGATGCATTTAAGTACTTTGACAGATGATTAATAATTCATCTTCAGATGACAATACTAGTAATTACATTCACTTATTCTAAAATAATGTCCAAATACGAATTTTCCATCTTGTTGCTATCAATTATTATTCACTCTACCATCTTATGCTTACAGATTCTGACTCCAGATTTCTTTTGTGAATATATAAGCCATGTCACGTTGTCCAGAGACTACTTTCTTTCCAAAGTATTTCACTTTAGAATCAGGCGATTCAATAAGCTTTCTGTGGCGCAAATTGACTTATCCAGAGCAATGTTAATTTATTTTGAAGATAGGGTGATATTTCTGTTGTTAGACTCATGAAAACTATAAGTTTGATTGAAAAGTTTGATGGTGTGTATCAAATATCGAGTTTCCGTTTATTGCTGTGGAAGATTGATTGTTGTCACACTTCTCAAAGTTACTGCTGTCATTGCTTTCCTTTGCATAACGTTTTTGATAGAAACATCATGTAATAAAAGAGTCAAATTTCACAGAACGCTTTAATACTTCAGTTGATATTAATTAATACCAATTCTATGCGATATTCCTACCACCAATTCCTAAGTAAATCGTCTCAAAGGTGTAGTTTTGTCTAGCATAGAAGCCATATTTATATAAGAGACTGTGGTACCGTGACTGAATACAACACTCCCATCTCGCTTGTTGAACAAACTCTTGAAATATTAACTCGATGGCTTTCAAGATAGATTTTCTTTTCAGACAGAGTGAAAAAAAGAGGTACATAGAGCGAGGAAGGTTGTAAAGAGACTTTTGGCTAGCTTCTATATGCCTAGTACCTCGCAATAACTCATGAGGCTTACGCTGGGAGATTTATGGAAGATTCTCTGGACAAGACCCCATCTATATATGTTGACGAGAGTGATTTGAAATATGAGGTTGATAGCGAAATCATTTTTGCAAATTGCAATAATTGCCATTTCTTGATAGAACAAATTCAGCAAAGCGGTAAAAGAAAGCATTTGTGAAAGATTGCGCCATCAAAGGGAGACTGGATAATAATTCACTCCGTAGCAACACTGTTACATCTCTTTCATTTTTATAAGATATATGTTGATAGTGCTAATCTTGGATTCAACCAACTCCTTTCCATGCACAAGTTTTCGAAAACGCTGTAGAAATACTAAATTTGGAAGACGAATAGAAATTAGAATTCCAGCACTCGATGCTCTTCGTGTAAGTCCTTTTCAGTTGCAGGCAAAAACCACCTTCCGTCGGAAGAGATTTATATATCTCAGATTCGAAGCTATTTGGCAGATTCCAACCAACCCCTAGATTTGAGAAGAAATATTCTGCTTTATGACTCCGGTTATGGCTACGAGAGAATTGTCATTTCTGGGAATATAAATATCATTGAAGAGATCCAAAACAACAAGAAAGTATCTTCTGAAGAGAAAACAATGATTATCCGAGACAAGACGGTTTGATTTCGTTTCGATGGCTTCGAGGGCAAACTGGCTTACTCTCAAAAGGTGCGTTTACAGCTGGAATTTATAAGAGCAAATAAGGAAATCTTGTGTTGTGTGAATACTTCGAGAAAACGGTTATTGAAAATGGGGCAAAACCATAGAATTCTCTATTTTTGACAACAACAAGCATGGTGATTTTGCTGACGTTATTCACTTAAATTTACCTCAAAACTTCTTCGGGACAAGAGTGCCAATCTGATTGATGGTTCTTCCGGTGGCATCTCTAATGCTGATTCTTAGGCTGGGAATGAAAATCCGCAAAGACTACAATGTCGTTACGTTACCCAATGGCACTTTTTTATGCTATGGAAGTTTTAGGTTCGAATCCAAAAACCACACTGTGATTGAACGCTTTTTCTCTTTGGGGATTATGGAAAGGGACAAAGTGACCCAAGAGATGAATTCATAAAGTGAGGCTGACAGGAAGTAGGAAAAAGACGGTTCAACTCTCTGATGACTCTATAATATGGGGCAATTCTGAAGACAGCAATAAATCATATGATTTGGCAATAGAATTTGATCTTCAAGAGCTATATTTCGACAAAAAAACTTGGTAATTGGATAGAAAGCTTTCGATATATCCTTGCCTGATCACCTTTTAAAGTCGTGCTGTTCGATAGCCGGCCCAAGTTCCAATAGCGTGACGAAATACTCTTCTCTCGGGAGACAATCGAAATGCGCCTTGTAAAAACTAATCGCATTTGGTGCCATAGCTGCGATGGATTATGAAATGTTAAGTGAAGCATTATATATGGTATCAACACAAGGCTCTGATCTAAAGTTGAGAAAACACACTATGAGCCCTCCCTAATCGTCATTAACGCACAAGCGTTTTTTTTATACATGATCCGCTTATACAAATGAGCATTTGGAGAGCTATTGAGTTCTTCAAACTCATTTGTCTACTCTCTACAAGCTCACAGGATTTCCTGCCAAGTAGTTCACCCTTTCATTGTGTTCATAAGTGGCAAAATATTGTCTGAATTGAGCCCTATATTGTGAATAGCTGCTAAAATTGCATCTTTTTGTGATAAGACAATAGATCAGCGACAATGATAACTGTCGAATCTGAGAAGTCGATCATGAATCCCATTATAGTAAATCGTGAGACGCAAGCCCTAAGTCTTTCAAGACTATCACAGAGACTCGTATTCTTCTTGGAAGAATCTTCGGAATGCTCCAAGGAAAAAAATCGCAAGTTTGATAAGAATGTGTTAGTTCATGGTCTATCAGATATTTATGGTAAGCAACCAGAGTTTTAGCCTTGATCACACTGGGTAGAAATGGTTTTAATTCACTAGATGTATGTAGCAGAAACTTTTTGTTGATACAAGAAGGATACGGAAGACGTAGCACCCACGAATATTGTAGATTCTATATATCTAATTGTATTCTGTCTAAAGAGCTAGTTATATATTGAAAATAATAAGTCTTATAAAGACTTACTAAAAGAACTAATCTCTTTTATATTTGCTTAGGGTTTTATTATAGTAGTTATATTATAATAATAATTGAATTGAAATCATTTACTTTGTTTATATATTAGAAACTCTTTTTTATAATCTTTAATTTATAAATGAAAAATAATAAAACTCCTTTTGCTAGTGAAATTCCTGATATCTTTTTTCAATAAATCTTATCCCTTTTCTTTCTACTTTTTTTTTATTTACTTTATTAATTTAATATTAATCTTATTTGTATTAATAAGATTAATTAATATTTGATATAGTTTTCTTTTCGTTATTATATTGATTGGATTAATAAATCTATCAATCTATATAATTTTAATAATTTCCTTATATTCATAAAACTATTGAAATGCTATAATATTGATTATTAGTTTTTTCTTACTTATTGTATTTAATTTTATAAATAAATTGTATAATAACTTTGAATCAGTATATATAATTAATAATATCTTTTAATTGAGAATAATATTAATTATAATTGTAATTGTAATATTAATATCGAATCTCTAAACTAATTTATAAAGCTCTGATATTAGAATATTATATATAATTCTTTTACATTTAAGGGATAATTTATATATAATATTAGTATTATTGTATTTATCTATTATTATAATTATATAATCAATTTGTAATAAATAATCCTTATTATTAGTAAAAGAAGTATCAGTAAAGATAACAATTTTAAATGAATCTAAATCAAATGGAATATAGTTTAATCCTTTAAAGGAATTCTCTTTTTGCTATTTGATTTGTTTGTTCAATATAATAATATTATCTTTATTCGGTTTAATTGTTTATATAGTTATTAATAAATCGAAAGATATTTTAGATTGATATATAATTATTATATATACATTTTGTACTCATTATACAATATATTGATTATATATAGATATATCCTTTCGAATTTTATTATAAGTATTATAAATATCTATAGATTTTATATAAATAGATTGAAGATTTATATATTGCTTTTTCTAATTAAGATAAATATTATTCTTTTGAAATATAAAAGTAATATTATTGAATTTAAGGTAATAATTATAAATAAGTTCCTTATAATCTTTAATTATAAAATTAGTATTCTTAAATTTCTATTTTTTGATTTGAATGAATTTCTTATTACTAATAATAAATATATCATTTGTTTGAAATTCTATAATACTGAATTCGGTATTTTTTTTATAAATATATAAAAAGCAGGGGTTGTATATTGATTATTATATTTTGAACTTTTTATAATAATAAATATAATAAATTTTAAATTAGTGATTTCCTGCTTTTAATATACTATATAATGATTTAACAATTAATAGTATTATTTCAATTAGTAAATTTATTTCCTTTAAAGTATGAATATAAAATATATAATATAGATTTAATATTAATTGGATATATACTTGAATAATATTCTGAATATATATACCTATATTACTTGTTTTTCTTATACTAGCTATTAATAAAGCTAGAATATATTAATACAATTATTGAATAATTAATAATTATATTAAAACAATAGTTTTCTCGATATAATTATATATTTGAATTACAAATTGTAATTTGAGAAATTCGAAACTTGTATTTGTATTTTTAACTTTATTAATAAAATGTAATTTGAATATATATATTTTTAAGGGAATATTCGATATAGGAATAATTTCGAATATACTTTTGATTATTAGATTATCAATCTCCTTTTTCCTAAAGTCCTTATATTTAATCAGATTTGATAAATCAATAATAAACTGATTAATATTCTTATTCTATAAAAAAACTCGGATTTGTAATATTATTTATAATATAGAATTGTAATTAATAATTTGATTTGAAATATAAAATAATATATTAAACTTATAACTATCTAAAAATATAACTATAATTAAATCGAATAGCTTATTATTATTATCCTATAATAGATCTTATAATACTTTTGATTCTTCTTATTATATAACTTTACAAAGTTCTTACAAAATTATATTATTATTTTTAATAATATTATAATATAATTTAACAAATATAGATCTAAATCTTGTTGATTTATAAAACAATTCAATAATACAAATCTCCTTTTCTATATTAATAAATAAAAAAGGATCTTTCTATTCCCTTATTATCATTCTATTGCCTTCTCTTTATATTAGAATCTTATTATTTGGAAATAATTTATAGAATATAGTAATTGATAGGTTATTATATATATTTAAAATATTGCAAATCTTTATTATATTATATAATTTATAGATTTCTTTTATAACCTTTGATATCGCTAATATTTACTATTGAATATTTAATATAAGAGAATCAAAATCAATTATATATAGGAACATATCAAAAACAAGTAATATTGATATTAATTTATTTGGTCCTATAATATCATTAATAGCTTTAATAATTATTTATAATATTATAATCTTATTAATATTAATATTCTAAATCTTTTCTTAAATAATTTTAAATGATTTATATAAAAATATATAAAATCTCTTAACTTTATTAATAAAATAATAAACCTTAATAGATATTGTTTTAATTTGAATTGATATTGAAATCACATATTGCTTAAATTCTTTGATTATAAAATTAGTATTAATATTATAAACAATATATTTTGAAAAACTGATATAAATATCGATCCAGTATTTATATAGCTTATTTTATATATATTTTATATTAATATTGTTTAATTATTATATTATTTAGAAGTATATAAAATTATTAATAATATATAGAATTGAATTACAATCGATATAAAGCATATCGATTAATACAAAATGATTGAAATTGTAATCTTTATTAGATAATGAAAATCTAAATTTGTTAAATAATTTATTATAAATCTAACAATAGTAATAGAATTTAATGAATTATTTGATTGTCTCAAAATCCTTATTATATTCTAAGTATTTGAGTATCTTATAGAACTTATATATTAATGAATAATCGAATTATTTATAGATTCATTATAATTTAATTTCTATAAATAAGTATTCTTTATTATCAATAAAATACTGAATAATATTTTAGAAATTAATCTTTCATATTAAAAAGGGATAATTGAAATATTAATAAATAAGTAAAGTTATATATAATATGATAATAATATTATTGATATTATTATATTTGAATTTGAATCTATTTATATCTGTAAGGTAGAAGAGGAATAGAGTATTAGTTTTCATTATATTCTATTTAATATTGTTAAATAATAGCTTCATTCAGAATGATCTGATGGATATAATGCTTTCAATATTGTATGTTATATTTGTTTACCTAGTAATAATAGGGTTGTATTCAATATCCTTTATTACTTTCTATACTAAATATTAATTGTATTCAATAATAGATTGGTGAAAGGTATTAGTATTTATTATAATATCTATAAACTTTTTTATAATATATTATTCTTGTATTACAATATATATCTCTATAATCATTATATATATACTAATAGTATTATTTAGTATAATTGCAATTTTCTATGTATTATATAATTCTATAAATGTAAAGAATATCCTTGATATATTTTCAGTATTATTGTTCTAATTAATAAAATATTAATCAATAAATTGATTTCCGATATTATCCTTATTATTATCATTATTATTATTTCCTTATTCTATATCAATAATAAAATGATTATATTATATTTTAAAACTCTTATTATTGAGATTACTATATTTGTTATAATACTTTCCTTTAATACGATTTTTCTTTTTTTAAATATATTTATAATATCTATATTCTTTTATTTTGTAGTTAGGGAAATAGTAGTTGTTTTTGTTTCAATTAAATTGTATAATAAAAGCCTATCTTGATTTTCTATTATATCTATTATTTTTATTATATAACTTTTAAATGAAATTATTAATATTGTTATAGAAATATCGATTTATAAGAAAGATCTCAATAAATACAATTCTTCTCAGGAATGTTTTCTAATAAAAGTTGATAATCTGCTTGATTTAATTAATCAACTTTATTATTATATTATAGAGATTACAGATTGTAGAATAATATTTGGGGATATTATTGTATACTATTATAATTCTTATATAATATATATTGGAATTATATATAATAATTGAAATAATATATTAAAGTAATCGAATATTTATAATTATATTGCTGAATACTATTTGAAAATCTTTAATAAAATCTTTTCGAATATAAGACTTGAATGAAATATTGTTTTATTTTATAAGTATATTATATTAATACTTAGGTTCTTCGAAATTCAATATCATTATTCTATACAAATCTTTATATATATTAAAAAGATTAATAATATTGATTTAATAATACTTAAAGATTATATTTATAAATATAATGGGAAATGCTTTATAATATAAATAATCGAATAGGGAAACTTATTGATAATATTTATTAAAAATAAGAACTTTCAAATCCCATACATTATTATATCTCTTATATATATTATTATTTCTATATATCTTTAAAAGATTAATAAATAAATAACTATCTTATTATATTTGATATCTGAAATCACTTTGATTATTATTTCAATTATCGAATCTTCCTTATCTTAATACTCTATTATTTCTATTATAATTATTACTATTATTAAAATAATTTGAATTATTGGAATTATTAAAGTTGCTATTACTAAATAGAAATAATCCAATTCATCCTTATAAGCTATTTTGAAGATTTTTAGATCTAATTGATTTATTCAAAATTATTAAAGGTGCTTCGAATACTTTGAATATAGAAATGCTTTTGAGTATTATAACAATTGTAATTCTTTCTTTGAATACTTCGAGTGTTTTGAGTATTATAGATACTATAAGTACTGTAAACAGTGTAGATAATGATTGATTATTAGAATAATTATTGTTATATTTGTTAGATTAAATCTGATCGAATGTTTTGCTACCAATATCGATTAGAATATTGGTTTATTTTGTAAATACAAAAGGTTGTGATTTATTTCTTTGATATTTTCTAAATTAATAATATATTTATTCGTAATATTGATTATAAAAAAGAACTTTTATAATTGTGATTTCGATATCTGTTTTAATATTGATATATATATTATATTATTGAAATGATTTATAAAAACAAAATAGTGTTTTCTTTTATATATATTTCAAATATTCTTTATTGATATTAATGAAATCTTTATAAACAAGTTCTTATAGATTAGTATTTATAAATTTATCATTTTCATATTTAGCAATTTTGTATTAAATAAAGATATCAATATAATCCTTGTAATCTTCATAAGGCTTAAATCTATTATATATCTTTCTAGCTTTTAATAAGTTTTTTAAAAATATAAAAAATAAAGGCTAATTAATGAAAATGTTTTTGATTAATATTGGAATTCTTTTTCCTAATTTATCTTTGGAATCGTTTTCTACAAATATATTATTATAACTGATTAGAATCAATAATTTATATATATTGGAGATCTTTGGTCTCTCTAATGGCTTGGAATTTTCTCTTTTTTTATATATAAATCTTTTTGATATAATTAGTAACAGTGAGGATGGAATATTTTTGAAATTGATAGTATTAATTTTATAAAAGCTTTGTGAAGTTATAAAAGTAAATAATAAATCGATTAATTTGTAATATCACTAATTAATATTGATATAAAAAGAATACAAAAAATATAGTATTCACAAATATTATAGATCCTATATATCTAATTGTATTTTGTCTAAAAAGCTAACTATATATTGAAAGTAGTAAGCCTTATAAAGGCTTACTGAAAGAGCTAGTCTCTTTCGCATTCGCTTAGGGCTTTATTACAGTAGCTATATTACAGTGGTAATTGAATTGAAGTCATTCACTTCGTTCACACACTTTTCTTATCGTCATTGTTTTTTTTCACTTTGCGAATAACTTGTATGCCGGTATTGATGATATTTATTAGGCTTTTCTGTTAATGTTGGATTAAGCAGTGTTTGGTGTGGGGAACTGAACGTCAGTCGCCAATATGTGATATCGCAAAGGTCATTGTTGCTGGACTGAGGACCCAAATACCATATTAAAATGCACAGAATCTTGGCCGAGGGGTTCAATTGGATGTCTACTTCTACAGAAAAAGGGATTGGGTGACATGTTTCTTTTGACCTGGGCTTCCCACAATGAGCGTTCTAATTTGGAGACAATTGACTGACTATAAGTTTTCGTTGATCAAACAATGACAGCATAATTGATAGTATTGAAGGTAGCAATACGGTGACAATAAAGCCATGGATAACGTATTTCAAACAAGAGACTACGTAGCTTTCAAAAGCTGATCACAGAAGCCATTCTGCGGATTCTCCACGTTATTTTTGAGCATTCTCGTGAACTCGCATCATTTCCTTAGATTCAATTTGGAGTGCATCTTGTGTGGCTTTGGCACAGTATACAGCACGTTTTATTCTGAGTAGATAATCAAGTATTCTTGATAGAGTGCCTCAATACGAACAGAGAATTCTACATTCGAAACCTGAAGAGATGACAAGCAAATCAAAACGTATAGGTAGGGACACACCGGCAATTCCTGGGGCATTTCTGCGTAATGATAATCTTTGGTTGAACCAAGGCTATCCTACTGCTGACTTCTTTTTCGGGAAGTTTGAATTAAGTTATGATGAAGATACGGATACATGTTCTCTTGCCAAGTACACTACTCTATTTACTAGATATATGAAGGTATGACAACGATAACCAAATGGAGATAGGTAGTGAAGTTCAGAAATGGAAGTCGAAGGCTGTAGAATCTGACATAAATTTGTATCGAAACTCAAAAGTTCGATTCACACTGGATGACTAGAAGAATCTTCAGCAGATTTTCAAAGTCTTCATCCATCATTCGCCGCTATCAGTAGGATTATGAACCAGAAGTCACGACATAGAAACGTGTTTACAATCTAATTTAAGTGAGTAATGTTGATAATTGAGCTGTCAGGAGAAGCATGGCTAGTAAGCGAGCAAAGAAAATTTAACACGCCTCTATCGCCGACTTCTACTTTCCCCTTTCGCCATTCATAATCGATGTCATTTGATACAAAATCAGAATGAGGCAATAGCGGTTCTGTGCTAGATGGGGGGGGGGGGTGCCATTCGATGTCGGTATGGACACATCTTGATGGATTTTTTATTCTGATCATGTTCAACCATTGAAGTCCTACGTGTCTGGAAATCTTCTCCATGTCGAGCTCTTGAGTTTTTGCCAATTTAAAGAAGAAGGGTTTGCATTAGGTCAGCAACATAAAATGTAGAAGCTCTCGACCGACTGAGTTTAAGTGCCGGTTGTATTTGGTACGAAGGTAACAGTCACCACTAAACCGGGCTTTCTTGCCCAAATAGGAACTACTTCCAAATCAAGTAAGTTAACCAAAACATTAGTTTTAGCAACTTTCGTGCATGAAATTTGAAGATCCTGGAGGTTTAGATTGTTTAACACGACCAAGAACACTCAAATTGTTATATTACCCCAATAGGTCTGAGTCACCTAACGATGACTTGTCCCAATTCAGATCACTGCTTCAACAGCCGCTCATGCCCAAGCCCACAGATTCTTGAATTGCCATCCGCGGTTACAGCGCGCGATGATGATTTATGAGCGTAACGGCAGTAAAGTTTCAGAATCATGCCAAGCGCTCCATCATTATCGTCATCAGGAGTGCATTAGCAACGGCTTCGCCGACATGAACTTTGGACCCTTATTCTAGTTATTTTTACCCCGCTATGAAGGTAATTTGCCACCGAAACAGATCATTGATCATTCGCGCTTGCGGCATTCAAATGGTTTGGTAGGAGAACCCTTGTTGAGTTTACGCTACTTGTGTCTCGCCCAACTAGAAGTGACACAAAGTATTAGAATCCCTCCTAACCGCTGGATCACTAGACCCCTCTTATCGGAAGATCTTGGACCCTAATTTTAGTTTCCATTGCCCCTCCTTGAGCCTCACAAATATGGGCAATCTGCAATGCATATTCTCATGTGTCTCTTCAACAATCATCCGTGAACTTCACACACCACTCTCTTCCCTTTCGCCTCACTCTTTAAATGAACCGCTAATGCTGGACAACCACCACATCAACAAGCAAATTCCTGGTATTTTCGTCCCGAAACCCGAAGGATCATTCAGATCAACACAAAACACAATTGTACAACGCACAATACAACATCATAACACATAAAAGATTAATGAAACGTATAATTTTATGCCCCACATTCTATGCAGAGTGAAAAACAAGAAAATTGCGCTTCATGCGAACCCTGCTCCTAGAATGAACCCCACCATTAGCGCAATCCACCTCAACCCCTCGATCTATCAAATGACCAAGTATTCACCAACCACGCCTTGACGAACAAGAATTCTCGACACAGCAGTAAATTTTTTGAACTTTCTTTACCACATCTGTTCCTCAGGTATCTTATCGTACTTGGGTGCCCTCCACACAACGGCAGCATGAAACTCATCTCCACTGGAGCATTGGAAGATCAAATATGCGAACTGTTGACCAACACACACATCCACCTCAGTACATGAGCAACTGCACATAGTATCACAATCCCTCATACATCCAGCATAGATTTACCCCGTCCTGCAGTGCAACAATTCAGAGTTTATCCTACCGAAGCGTTTTCCAGGTAAGTTCTTTAGCTCCTGTGCGCTCTAACGTGTTTTGGGTTTGGTGTGGTAAATACGAAGGGCTCATGGTCTTCCCTTTCCTAGAAGGGATGCATCTAATGCTATAGATCTTTTGGGCCTATCATGCGGCTCTTTGAAGATCGACATAAGTTAAGGAAAAACTATTGGGGAATTTATTCACACATGAAATGTTGGATGGTGTGCATAATTTGTTCACCTGTACAGGCAACCATGGGCTTAAATGTTGTAGGAAAATGAAGTTGAGGGCAGAAATTGATTGATATAAAACTACTACTAATGAACAAAGACAGAATATACACGAACTGAAAAAGGAAATCTCAAGCTGTGCGCGCGATGACCTCTTCGACTTTAACCAGATGCTACAGAAATACCCCACCAAGCCTGTCCTTCATTTTCTTGTCCATCTCTTGGTATCGGACTAAAACGTATCTAGTAGACTGGCATCTTGAAAGCATCAAGAGTGTAAGACCAGGTATCAACGGAAGCTTGGTCATACTCGCAAGATAAAGTGCCTTCAGCATCCCAGATAGGTCTCAATGGGAAAGCACAAAGCTTTTGAACCTCTCCCTCGTAGTTACCGCTACTAACAGTAGCGTTAAGTCTCTCAGGCTCAACACCGTTCTCGATCCAATCGATCATGGTAGCCATGTTGTCGGCTGGGTAAGGACCTGGTTGGAGAGTGTTGGTGCTGCAATGGGCGGCCCCTGGAATAAGGAAAAGCTTGTACCATTCCTTGAGGGAGGTGATACTGGCGTTGAAGTCTTGATTAGGGTACATAATGGAGCGGACAGATTCGTAGTAGCGGACTGAAGAGGCGGTTGGGACACTGTCATCAGATTCTCCGTGGTAATGAATCAGCTTTCCTCCGGATTCTTGAAACTCAGTGAGATCAGGGAGAGTTGTTTGTAAGCTGTCCAAGTACAAGACCATAGCGTCGTTCATCCATCCTTGAAGGGTATCCATAGTGACGTTGTCGAGGGAAGCAAGATTGTCGAGGTCAACCTTTTGAATGAACTTGGTTACGAATTCGCCTCCAGTGGATGCAATATCAACTCCCCATGTATCGGTTGTGTTGTCATAGCTGGTGGTGGCATCTTGGAACGAACAAGCTGGTTGCCATGGGACGTAGACACGCTCACCCTTAGAGTTAATCATACCACTATAGAGCTGAGCAGCGAGAGCAGCACCTTCAGCAGTGACGGTTCCGTTTTGGGCAGGGGTATCGGCAGTGGCTTGACCCATTTGTCTCTTAGCCTTTTGACCGAAAGCAAATCCAAGGGAGCTACTAGTTGAGGCCTCGCAATAGTAAGAAGCGCCAATAGTACTGTTCATGTCAAAGTTGAGCATGCAAAGATCGGTTCGGGATACGACGCCATCGGTACGGCCATCGAGGGGATCGCAAGCTGCGATTGTCATGTTGACGATCTTGTCCATCTCACAAGGAGGGGGGAAGTAGTTCATCATAACCTCGGCAACGTTGGAGAATAAATGGTTCTAAGGGAAATTAGCAATTGCTAAATGTCAAGCTTTTTTTACCTTCGGGTGTAACTTACGACTTGCTGTTGTCCATAACGGAAAGCTGGGGCACCAGTGATGGCACCATCGTATTCAGAGCCATAACGTTGAATTTGGGACATACCCTCACGTCCACCATCAGAGCATCCCTCGTAGTAGGTATACAGCTTCGCGCTTGAGTTACTGCCATAGAACAATGGAGTAATAGCCTTTCCAAGTTGGGTCATCTCACCAAGTGCCTGGTATGCGAACATGTAGATGCTGTCCCAGTTGACAGATCCATTTCCAGTCAAAATAACCTCATCAACAGTAGTGCCACCAATTGCGTCGTACCCGGCATCCGAGACACCACTAACAGCACCATATGGTAAACCTGTAGTTGGGTCGGCGCTGAGAGCGTATCCACCTCCACCGCCAACATAGAAACGGTTCTTGTAGACATCGGGGCTTGGGAAGTTGTACCAAACTACAACTTGATCTTTACCAGGGTGTGCATAAGTAACGGTAACGTTGCAGTAGTCGTAGGCTACAGAGCTGACTGTGGCGTTGTAAACAGTGTTGGCAGTAACGGAAGATGAGATTGGGTTGATGCCGTTCAAGGTTCCGTTTGCTGGTAAAGCAGCTTGGACGTTGGCGACAGTGCAAACATCTGCAAGGGAGGCGGCCTTTGCTGTAGAGGCTGCAAGAGCTGCAACAGCTCCTGTTCGCATCGATTGGCGCATAATTGGTATTTAAAAATCAAATGGAAAGAATGTCGTTGAAGTTGAAGTATTAGTTCAGATAGTCGGGTGGCAAGCGAAGGAAAAGACTGAAACCTGGTGATGAAGAGGAATTGATTGAAGGGGAACTCTAACATCTTATAAACATTTTGAGAAGAAATGGAAACGTTCGTCCCACCTTGTCGATCCCGACTCGAAGTTCGGTATAGCATCAACGTCTAAATTGGATGTTACACACCAGAAAATATACCAGCATACATACACCGTGCAAATGCTCAAGTCACAGTGTTATTGCTTGCGCCCTATGAGACGCGCAACCCCATCAGTCTAGTCGTGTTTGCTTGTCATTGCGGTAGAGCCATTTAATGGTCAAAGAGTATGAAATGCCTTGGTTGTATCTGAAATACTGGCCAGGATCCTTGATAGCTAGACTTACGGGCCGGCAGTGCAAGCGTGATGAAGTTGGGAAATTTGTGTAGACGCGTAACCTTAATTTGATAGTAGCCTTGCTACGGAAAGTTTCCATCATGTCTCCATTGTATTTATCAGATTAGTTTGACTGCTCTCTTAGCACGGAACTAAGATCAAAGTTCTTTGGTTAAAACCATACTAGAACGAGCTTAACAGAACAAAGGCGAGGCCCGGGAGGGTAGAGCAGGCGCAGCAGAGGACGTCAGAGGCACATTGATGACAATGACAATTGGTTTTAAACACGGACTTAAATTCACGACCAAAGACTTATCATTCTTCGGCTTTAAGTAATTCTGTTGACTAGGCAATAAGGCGATTCCAGAATGTCCCTGATGGTGAGCTGCGGAAGGAGCCACCTAGTAAGCTAGAAAAAATATTCGGCATTGGTAGCCCGCTCTTAGTCTGCCTAAAGCTACGAAGAATTTATTGTCATCAAAAATTTACAGAAAGTCATCCCACCTGCGTATGCTAACAAGTTTATGACACTTGCGTATGGTAATAACTTCATCGGAAAAATACCAGCCTTGTTAGCCCAAGCTACCGGTATTTTCCCAGTTCAAGCTGCTCAGGTATGCACAAACAATACAATAGGGGGTGGGATGCTATTAGCGCTCCACGACGTTATCTCACTGGCCTACAGGTCAGGTTATATTTACCCAAAGCCGAAACAACTCAATTAATCCTTAATTTGACTCGCATTGTGCACTAGGTTCTTCCATCTTTATTCCAGAAATTCGGCACGCAAAGAAGACGCGTGTTCATGCCGGTAGCTCAGCTAAAGAAAGATACTTCGGTCCCGATGTCAGTGGAAGTCTCCTTTACTTAATTAATCCTGAGGCGACAAATTTCACGGAGATTTCCCTCACAAATCAGTGCAAGGCACGAGCTAGTGTTGACGATTCTCGGTCCCGAAAGTGGTGCCAAATTCAAAGATCAGATATTAAATTGAGAACAAACTCTGTAAAATATATAAACAAATCAATTTCTACCTCCAACATTTCCAAATCCTCCGTCAACAATCTCTTCCATAATATCATTGTCTGAATCTATCCTGAGAATTTAATTGATTATTAAAATCGGTTTACATGGTTTTGAAAGACTCGACTTCCAGTCAAGCTATCTCGCCAAGCATTGTTAACTGAACTCTAACCTTAATCTAATCTTCACATCTCCTCAGCCACTTTAACCCTAAAAGTTTATTTCTCAACCAGAATTCTCCTTTATTATTATTTTGACGTCCTTCTAGTTAATTTGCGAAAGTTATTTCACATAGTATTAGCGAAATGTGAAAGAAAAAATATGGTGGATAGATTTGGAATTTCCACATTCACGGGTTTCCACATAATACTCAATTTACCCGCTTCGTAGAACAGGTGAACCCTAAGAGAAATATTGAAATCTGCATGCTCTTGGAACTTCTTGAACCAGAGTCACCTGATATTATTCATCATGCAAATGATTCTTGGTGTTGACTAGACTAGAATTATGTCCTCGGGATATCCGAGAATAGCCAAGCTAAAATCCAATCTCCATGATCTAGCTGGAGGCTGTCTTTACTTCTTGATCCCTTAGGGTATTGACATAGGCTTAAAATAAACTCTCCTCCTACTAGTATTTCCATTGCTGGCGATTATTCAGAGACTGTTTCGTGTATAGTGATTCTCACATTCTCACATTCTCATGTTTTTACGCGAGTCATGCATTGAAAAACTTTCAAACTATGACATGTCTACACTTTCAGATCGAACATGTTCGGAATCAAAAATAGTTCTGGGATTATTGAAATATCTAGCACCTTCCTTGCTTACATGTTTTTTTTTTTTTGAAAGAAAAAAATTAGGATTGTAATCATCACTGTGAAAGAACAGACGGGGCAAAGCACGGTCTTTTTCCGAGACGCACTCTTTTTCTCCCTACCGAGTAAATTCTTACCCGACAGCCCCTTAAAATTCATAGCACACAGCGAAACTGTTTCAAAAGCATAAAGTCTCATTAAAAGCAGAGGAGAGCGAATGCGAATTTTGAGTTTTCAAAGATTCATATCCAAACTTTATGTAATATTTTATTCTTTTGCTAAACGAATCGATAACATGGAGGGGTTTTGACTGTAAAACGGCTCAACGATGAATGTGGGGCAAATGCATTTATCAACAACACAATAGGCGCTGCGAACATCATTTTGATGTGTACTGCACATATTATTCCTAACCTGCTTTACCAGAATTCTTCTTACCTGTTCCCTTTTTTTCTTATCCTTCAGTTGTCATCTTCTTTCTTGTGCTATGAGATAAAGCCGAGACGTTGCTATTTCCCGCCGTCCCTTAGTATTAAAGAAGGTCAAAATCCTCTGCAAAACTTTTGACATAATAATCTTCTCGCAAGCTTTAAATCAAGTACATTGCGCGGGGTGAGTTTTGCCAAAAACTGTCTCTTATATCATCTTCCGTCCGTCACTTTTGAAATTCCATCTAGCGTAGATTTTATAAGGCTGATATCTCATTATCACTCGGTAGGATATCTCACACGAGCTAATCAGCGAAGAGGATATCAAATTCGAACGTAGAGCCAAGAAATACCTCCAGCTGGTAGTTTGCCCTACGTGTAACCATTGTATCTACTGTAAGTTTACTTCTCACATAACACAGACTTAGACCTGACTGTTTGACCAAAACCTATGAACCCACTGAACTTTTGTCCTTTCACTCATCGCGTCAAGATTGGTGTGTATATCTTACGATTCAACCTACTCCAATGTTGTCTACAGTATATCGACACAACTGTTAAATCTATCAACATATCAATATTCTTCGTTAGATCCCTAGACCACATTGGCCATAGCTATGGATATCGTAGCAGGATTAACACATATACAAGATGGTCAGAACCCGAAATTGAACAATGAAAACTTAAACTTTAGGGTCACTGAATCCACAATACAAGCAATTACTGCGCTCTCTGCTTATCACATTTTGCCCCTAGCTTTTATGTTATAACAATGCAAATCATCACCCTCATCCCAAATGTTCAAGACTGATTCTGATTTTGAGGCTCAAGATAATGCCGATATGAAAATAGAACCTTAAGAGTATTAGATCATTCAAAGATCTGCTCGTCAAACTCATAATCACTATCCCGCAATGTCATAACTATCTTTTCAGTTGTGTTCAGATAATAAAACACTACATCGTTCTAATTAGATTCCAGAGTCTCGCCCCCTGACATATACAACTCGTAAAAGCTGTTCATTATTGAATCATAAAAGTAAACTATCTAAGGTGGGAGTATTTCTTATGCAGCTATTACGTGTAATATATCTTCCCTGTAGTATCTGCACTAGAAATATGAGTAATAGATGAGATATCAATACATGAAATGTTACTACATGAGGTTATTACCGTAGCTTTTTAGATATAACATACCACCCTGCCTAGATTTGTCGTACCATCCCGCTCCCATCTCTCTGTTAGTTTCTAGATCTGCTCTCCATTTCTTCCTACAATTTAAACATTGCTCAATTCTCAACACGAAAGGATCTTCTCCTTTCCACTTCTTTCTTTCTCCCCCTTTTCAACCTCAGGAAGTATTAAAGCGTGCTTCTACCGCTTCGAGTTTGCTAGCTCATTCTCATTCGTACCCAATTCCAAGTCCTACATATCTAAACCGCATCACAATCCACTGGATCCTTCATCCTACCCCCCTAATCAACATCCCCAACTCACCTCATCTCGCCTCCCTTTCCCCAAGTCAACCTATCTACTCCATACATCACCATCCCATATCCCATATTATCGCCTCCTCAAGACCTCAACTTCTATACCAAAAAATACACAACCACCCAAATCCATGTAAATCCATACTCACTGCCCTCCCAACATCCGAATCCCATCCACCCAACTCCCTTCCACAGCTCAACATCTTTGCAAGACCTTCATGCTCATTCCTCTCACCTAGCCACTTACTCACAAAGCTAAGCCAACACTCTCGATGATCAATTCTTCATCGCCATCATTATCACTCTCCTCTTTCCCCTCTCACATTCTCCAAAAACCAACTTCCCTCCACCTCTCAATTCTCGATTCTCATCTCCAAGCTCATTTCACTCTCTATTGAATCTCCAATCTAATTTCTCATATCAAGCAAGCAAGCAAGCAAACAGCTTCCCTCATTACAACTCCTTCATACACTCTTCCCGCCTTTTCCGCCTCGCTCCCCTATCCTATCCTAAATATCCACATTCACATTCACATTCTTTCATATCCGTACCTCTCTACAACCACAAATGAAATTAGCAACACTCTCAAGCCGAACCTCTAAACATCTCCCACTCCCCCCTTCTTCCCCGCGGCCCCTCCCCCAAAACAACCCCATCTCACCTCCCCCAAACAAAAGCCCTCCCACCAATTCCCAGACTCCCCATTACAGTGAAACTCCATTCTTTTCTCTTCTCTTCTCTTCCATTCTTAAAACTACCAAGTACTCACTCCTTCCCCATTCCCCCATCTAAACCGCCCCTAAGTCCCTAAGTCCCTAAGCCCCTAAGCCCCCGAACCCCACACAACAAACTACAAAATCTCAACCTCTCCCCATACCTGAATTACCACCCTACGTGACATACATAATACCCACTACCCACCACCCACCACCCCTTCCTTCCTTCTTTCTAAATCAGTAACCAATAATCAATAACCAGTAACCAGGAACCATACATACATACCTACATATATACATACATAAAAACCCTCTACACCACCCACCCAAAACAAATTAAAACAAATTATCCATATATCCATAAATCCATACATAACACATCATTATCCATTATTCATATTATGTGCACACACACACACACACACATGCATACATATATAAATATGCAAGTCCATCTCCATCCATCATTCCCTCAAGTTTCAGGCTTCATTCAGCACCACACACTCGTTGCACTACCTGATATACATACATACACACTAGATACATAGACTAGACATGCATAACAGCATACAAGCATAAATCCTACACGAGCACCAACGAACAATTCGTTTATGCCTACTCTCGAGCTACTGAGATCCTGCAGCAGGAAAATCCCTCATACTCCACAACGCACTCATCCACTAACAATCGCACTAAATTCATTCAACAGATTCGCCTCATCGGATGACAATAACGATAATTCGTTTAAACTTTTCCATTCTTCACAGTGCACGAGAATGTCCGTCACATGAACACTCAAACCCGCAGAGGCGACGAATCAAATTCCGATATTTAATTCTCCATTAATCTACCTACTCTAAAGTAAATCCATACTCAGGTAAATCTTCATCCATTCATGTCATGTCCAGTCAATGCATGACCACCAACCATAGATCTCCACTCCACAGCACATGTGCCTCTAAAAAAATCCTCTCCACCCCGCCTCTCCAATCACCGCACCGACCATAAAGGACCCCTACTCTGAATGTCTCCACCTTCCCCACTTCATCCGCCATGGTAATATTTCGGACGGATAATTCGCTTCATCATCAAACATATATGCAAATGCACACGTGCACAGCCCACCACGCCATTGCATATAGTAGCAAATGTAAATTGTGAGATTCAGAGCAAGTTTTCACCACCCCACAAAAGGGAAAATAACCAAAAGATGAGCATCGAAGTATCCAGAACAACCTAAGAGTCATTCTATCCATTCCACAATATTCTCTGCTCCTATCCCTTGCATGACTATTGCCACAATATCATGCCCATCGTCCATCGTCGATTCTTCGCATTCGTGCGAAAGTAAATCTCATCTCTCATCATATCCTCCTCCGATCATTAGAAACTCCTCAATCAAACCAAATTCCTATCATGTCAATCCAGCCATCCTTGTATACCCACTCCATCCGTGTAAAGAAAATTCCCGAGCCATTCCAGACCTCAATGTATAATAACCCACCCAACCATTCTCCCTAAAATGCAAATGGTATAATCGCAGAAATACCTGGAATGCTTGCTCATTTGAAAGAATTATGAGCCAAAAAAGCAAATGTTGCCATGTCGAGCTTTCATCCTGTCCAATCGTAGCAAGATTTCTTCCTCCAAACGCCGACGCTAAAATTCTATAAAAAAAAAAGACTCCATGTTTAATGTTTGGTATTGGTGGTACATTGTCTGTTGGGTATCGTTGAGAACCGTGTGATGTTGGCCGTTAGTTTAGTTGTGTTGGTACAAACGTGAAAAAAGAAAAAAATAATGTCATGAATCTCTCTTCGCCATGAAGATTATTCCACACTCTCCACAGTTCCTAACCAAGTTCTGACTCCTTCCCTCAAGAAACTTTCTTTCTCCCTGCCCCCCTCTAATCTGTGGTTTCCAACAGTCTCCTCTCGACTCTCTGCTACTTCCTTTACGATCTCTTCAAGAGCACTAAGAACCATTTTCTTGCACTCATTTCTTGGAACCTCAAGATTAGTCCTGACCTCAGGTACAGTCTTGGTATCTGAGTTGGATCTTTCCCTTCCCATAACGGGTCTTCTACTTGTAGATCTGGATGAGCATGCTGATGATTGCTTTGAAGCTTGACCTGATTGAGCAATAATTCTCTCAACAGCTTCAATCAATGTATCATCCATGCTGACTAATTGATCTTCGATAAACTGATCTTCGTGATCGTCATATACTTCAAGGGATGGCGTAAGTAGTACGGCAGAGTAAACATTACCATATTTTGATTCTAATGAAGTGGAGATGGCTGGAGTTACAGGATCCACATTCTCCTTGAACTTCACAAGACGTCTGTAACGGATATGAGTAATTGTGAAATTGGTCGTATCAGCGACTAATGCACTAGAGATATCAACCCATCGATCAGCACGGCCATCTTCCGTATGAGGTGTTGATGTGATGACAGGTGTTGGCTCTGCCCTCATTGATTCTTTGATTTCAGCGATGAGATCCGAATGTGAAGGCACGGCTTGTAACGCAAAATCAGGATGATAACGTGATAGGTAACCGCCAACATTGATTGTAGTGTCTGAATCAGGTCCCGCACGTGAGTAATGTTCAAACCCTTCGAGACCATTATTCAAACCTGGCGTGGAAAGATATCCACTGCTTGATGGCGAGCTGACAGCCGTCTCGAAAGCCAAATAGTCAGGAAGAGGGACATCAATTTCAATAGCACCATCATCAGCAATTGTAGTTTTAACTGGTGACTCATAAGCTCCTGAAGGATCTGGTATTCGCTCTAAACTTTGGATTATCTGCTCGTTAATCTCATCGTTTTGTTGCTCTGGTCTTTGCTCGATTGCTCTAGCGGTTTCGGTACTTCCAGTTTCCGAATTCTTCAGCTCACGCTCTTGTTGGTCTTTTGACTTTGTTAAAGAAGCTTCAACCTCAGTGGTATCTGATAATTTACCACGAGGCTGTGAAGTGATATCTCTATAATAAGGATCATTGATTTCGACTTCTTCCATTGATGTAGCTGACGTGTTGGTTGTAGATGGTCTTCGTTTGGTACTCCAGAAACCACTAATCATGCTGCCCCACCTTGAATTTTGACCTTGGGAATCATTGCTTGCATTGCTGTATTGGCCGGAGCTTTCACCTCTTTTCAGGGATCGAAGTAGGTCATCAGCTGCAAGACTACCACTGCTTCCTGGTCTGGGTATAGGACCAGTTCCTCTGACTGGAGCTCGAGTGGAAAAATGTGGGACTGTTGTGATTGGCGTGGCAGTCCTTGTTGTTGCAGTACTGCTCTTTCGAGTTCCACCATCACTGCCGGGAATTGGCAAATTTGCTGTTTTGATTTGGGAGATATCTGATGATGATCTGTCCCGTTGGCCATTGTGAACTGTAATTCCAAGGCCACTAGGCTGTTCGGTTGGGGGTTTCGGAGGCTGTGAAGTTTGCGCGGGTTGAGCGGATTGAGCGGGAAAGCTCACAGATCGTGGGTGGGCGGTCCGTGATGTACTAGAGCGCTTGTTGATCTTGCGTCGTAGTGACTCTTCTCTCAAGATTGGTATGATATAAGATGGAGGAGATTGTGAGCATCCACCCAAGGATATTGAGGTACTTGGGCGATGAGCCCGAGATGTTATTTGTTGACCCGCGGGTAGAAAAGCAGAGAGCAAAAAGATCAATCGTCTTGCTGCCATTTTATCGTTGGAAACAATGATGGTTCGCGCGGGAAGAGGTATATCTTCATCTTTGTGAGATCTTTGAATCTGATAGTGTCTCCGGCGATACCAACTAGGTCCCAATGCTTGTAACCATTCAGTGTGATTACCCAGGAACCCAGTCAGCAGGTTAAAGAAGAAAAATCCCTTATCCTTTCCGCCAGCCCACCTCTCAGCTAATCTAGCTTCTTCACGCCAAATTCCCCATCGTCCTTGACCAGTAATCACCTGAAGGCCTTTAATACCACTAACGATCCTTTGGCGTGACGCATCAACTTCTTTGTGTATTTTGTGGATTTGTACCAAACAATTTTGACTGAGCTGAACTAATTTAGCATTCGTCTTGGGTAATTTGAATGGCTTAGCGTCCTCCATAACTCTTCTACCAGCGATTGATACACTAGCCGAAGGGGCTCGAGAGTGTGATTCACGACGAGGTCCAGGAGAACTGATATCCGCTTGTCGAAGAAGACACACTAAAGATTCAGTCGCAACTGCTTGAAGATGAGTGAGGGTTCGAGTGATGATGTCCCAGTGTTGGGTAATCATATCAATTCGATCATCCACATCACTGTGAATTGAAGATTCCAAAGAGTCGATGCCAAAACCAGAACCAAGCATAGTCCAACCTGCACGTTTGGTGGAACTGAAAGATGATGGAAATGAATCTTGTTCATTGTAAGAACTCGATGCACGAAAACTAGATCGAGAATTTGGCACTGAAGGTGCACGAGGTGGTGAAGCCGGTAAATGAACTATCAATCCAACCGCATACATAGGAGTTCGCTTTTGTTTCGGTTGAGGCTTCTTTTCAGGAGTGCCAAAATCACTAACTCTTGGAAAAGGATATCCATCCTTGTCCGATCCTGCATTTGGTGTTTGAACCTGGATATCATCGTTCGGTAGAGGTACTGGGAACATGCGCGTAATGAGAACTTTTTTTCGATCTTGTCCTCTTGAAGATGCAGTTGTTGAAAACCCAGCTGGGGCAGGACCTACGACGTTTTCCAAAGTGAAAGATTGTGCCAATTTACTACCTCGCATGCTTGATCTACCAAAAGATCCGTCTGCAGCGTAAGAACTAGGTCCTGCAAAGGATCTAGACTCTGATGGCAAGATGTGAACCTTTGTGCCAGTCCCTTTATATGCCAAAACTTCGGAAGTTCCAAAGATACAGTTTGAGATAGTTGTAACCTCCTCTTTGTATTCCCTCAGCGAACGCTGGCCTTCAGTTTCTGTATAACTTAAGTGTGATTTATGTGCTGATCTCCGATCGAATGCGCCGCCGAAGCCTCTAGGAGTTGTAGCTTCCTGTTGTATAACGACCGGTCTTGAATTTTGTCCTACCGAGGTCTTTCGTGGTGGAGGGACTGATCGCCGGTTTTCGGACCTTGTAGGAAATGCAGAGCCATTTGAATTCTGTCTTTCAAGAGATGGAGAAGTTGGCGGAGGCGTGTGACTATCGTATAATACGTATGGAGTTCCAGAAGTTGATGTAGCTTCCTGCATGATAATTACTCGAACGTCGCGCATTTCCAGGTCGATTTCTCCATTGACGTCGAAAGTATGCGCATTTGCGGGTGCAAGTACCGTTCCTGATGAGAATGGGAAGAGCTGATCTTTGTGACACAAAGCTTCGGCATCTGGGAAGAGTAAATTGTAGGTAAAATGGTCCTCCAAATTGGAGTCCAGAGGATTGGAAGCTCGTGAGGTGGTTGGTCCAGCAGATGGCGTACTAGAGAACAATTTCCCTAGTAGAGACATCTTGGAAGGTATTCGAATGTATTTAAATGGTCAGGATGTGTTTTTATCTTTTGGATTCTGTCGACTTTCGGGGGTTGGGAGAGATGAGTTTAGCAGAAGGCATGACGATATTGCTGCTTCGGAATGGCCATTGTCGCGACGGAAAAGATAAGTGACTGGGGGTATTGTATTGTATGTATTGCACTGTACTGAATTGTAAGATGGCCAGTTATTATTAATTCCGCATAGGTGACGCGAAGTGAAGACGAATTAGAATCTGAGAATATAAAGCCGAGTAAGAGGTAAGATGGTGAATGAGTAGAAATGGTTGTGGTTGTGGTCGTGGTCGTGGTCGTGTCTTTTGGTGGTTGATGATGTAACCTGTGAGAGGAATTGAACCGATATCGATGCCGTGTGCTGTGTAAGTGTGTTGTTGATGAGTAATGTGTTGAAATTCACTCCAAAATCGAAATTAAAGAATCTTAATGATTTCTCTGGGACTTCTCAATCAATTCTTCACCATTTTCACCATTTTTGACGGGAAAAGATGGTTGCAAGATGTCAGAAAGAGGTTCGGAGTCTAGACAGGTAGACGGGTCGACAGGTAGGTAGGTAGGTAGGTATGATTGGATACCTACCCAGGCTCGGTACTCAAATATGACAAAAGATTGAAGATATACAGAATGAGAGAAGCATATGTATATGTGTGTGTATGTATGGGGAAGGCCAAAAGATCGTGCAAGTCTTCCGGCTAAAAGGGCTTGCTTGATGATTCGGATTTCGATTCAGATTCAGACTTGGATGTCTTTGAAAGAAGATTCCCGTTTGTGTTAGATATGGTATATGGGGTGATTCTCGGTTTATGGGTCTATGGGTCGTGGTATGGGTCGGGCTAAGAGATGGATGGTGGTATGTTAGTCTGGTGGTGTGGTGGATCTCGTTATGAATCTATCCTTCCCGGGAAATATTCTCTTTTTAGTATAGATGAGAAAGTCAAACCATCCAAGTAGGTAGGTCCCTAGTGACGCTTGCTACTTCCTAGTACGTACATGAGCAGACATTCGGTTCTAGGAGCTCCCTAGCATCTTGGGAGTTGTAACCTTTCATCTAATTATTCTTTAGCCTCAAGTTCTATGATCTATCTTAAACCTGACTAGATCTATGGGTGTAAATCATGTTTAGCCATGTTGTTTTACACATACATATGTGTGTGTATAGATATATCGTGGAATTCGACTGACTCCTCGGGAAACCATTCAAACCGCCAACTACCCACTCGCTCACTCGCTCAAGAGATGCTCTTTCAACAAAACACCTCGTCCATACCGACGCCTTCCATCTACCTCTACAGCAATCAAGAATTTCTGGAACAAGCGGTCAAGCAACACAACCTGGAAGAAAGTCAAACCATCGAGATTGACTCTACACAATACCACAGAACACACAAAGTACACAGAAGAGAGGGAGGAGACAACGACTAGCCTCCCAATCTAGACTTCTCAGTGCAGGTATTCCAGGTTTTTCCTTGATCACGCTCCAAATTCATACCCATTTAAAGAAAACCACTATCCTCTTTTCTAATGTCTAGTTCCTTAGTTCCCTCACCTTGCCTTGCCTTATAGGCTTGTACGTGCTTGTGCTTGTGCGCTTGCTTCCATTTTCCTTGGCAAAGCACTCTAACATTGTCATAAGCTTTTGGATTAGGTGCTCTGCAAGTGATGTCCTCAGACTTTCTTTTCCATGCAGTTCATTGAATATATATATCTATGGTGATTGGTGGTTGCTAGGCATGTTCCAATATTCAAAGTGCATACACATCTGTACATATCTGTACTTGGTGGTCATACAAATAAATCTTTCGTCTATTCGTACATCACAAGAAGGGGATTCCTCGCCTTTTCCTCTCCTTCAAATTAATCCAAAAGTCAATACGAAAATTAGCCAGGAAGGCTTCAGAAGAAAAAAGACCCTCTAGTTTTCATCAGAGTTCAGATACCAAGAGTAAGTTTCTGGCTTCTTCAAAGCTCATACGCTACGGAATTCAGATGAGTGCAAAATACATGCGAGTAAGGTCATCTCCTGCCTCAACACCACCTCAAACGATCTAAAATGACAAAATGCGTTTTCCACGATCAAGCCGGGCCGCAGGGAAAGATAATTTGAATAAATTGAAACGGCGAAATGGATACAGAGCACAGAAACACATACTCCGTACATAGTGTGGAGAGTTTTCCCCCGAGCACCATCAACAATTAGGTAAATATGGAGTATTATTTGGTAACACTTTGAAAAATTGCATGGAGCTGTCTTTCCTCAAAGAGCCAAGTACAAGTCAGTCCTCCAAGAGGAGTTCAGCAGTCGAGCCAGTTAAAATAATGATATTGTACCTAGGTACAATCGTTACGAGATGGGTTACAGAAATGTATTAGAATGTGAGAATGCGTTCCCATTACGGAGTCCTAGAATAGTTTACTTCCAATTACTTGCGTATACGCCAAGGTCGTCATTTCCCGTCGTCAGCCTTTGCCTTCTTCTTCTCCTTCTTCTCAGTTCTCTCGGCCCTTCAATGATTAGTTCGCCAGGTGGTCCAGCCTCAGCTAGTATGGATGTATGGATGGATGGATGGATGGATGGACGGTGTAAGCTAGAGTAAGAAATACCTAGGTACTTGTGATCTCTCGATCTTTTGATGCTTCACTACCTACCGGCTGACCAACCGAGAGATCTCATCTCGGAGCACAACTAGAGTAGGAATGAGGATACAGTCGGTTCAGATATACGCATACATATACAGTAGGTAGGTAGGTAGGTGGGTATATTAGGTTCTTGGTGTTGTTCTCGGACCATTTACATGTAATCTCATCGAATCGAAATCTCTATCGATAATGATCTCGTTCAATCTTGACACCTTTAGTTGCCTTTAGTCGCGTCTGCCATCTGCCAGCCACCTGCTAGATTCCGCCAAAATCGACCTCAAGATCATCAATCACATATCATACCCAGTACTTCAAACGACATTCTGACTCACATCTTTTGATATCCGGGGAAGACAAACTCCATGCATATTTACAAGTACGACTTGCTACCTTTGTGTTCATACAAAAGGGATAATATAATATGTTATTGTTATTATTATTATTATCATCATCATTCTCTCCGTTCCATTCAAAAATCCCCCAAAAATTACAAATCCAAAACAAATAAGCACACCACCCATAAAACTCAAATTCCTTCCTTTCCCCCCGGCCCAAACCCCTTCACTCCATCCAGCTTTCCATCCATGATCCAAGTCATCAAGTCATCAGGTAAGCATTACAGCAAAACACATACACAACACAGTCCCACACACGACGCCCTCATCCATCTCATGCTGTACAACAACTACTACTACAACCCAATAACCCCAATCAAGACAAGATTCCCCCCTCCTTCCGCCCCAACTTTCCGAGCAAACTGCTCCCTCCCACTTCTCAATCAAACGGCACGGCACGGAGATATCGAATATTCTGATATTATATTACTTATCCATGGATCCTATGTATGTACGTAGGTATGTAGGTATGTAGGTGTGTAGGTATGTACGGAATATAAATGATAATTATAGCCCACGATTTCCACGCCCCCTCCGGTATATTTTCTTCAGCAAAACGGGTGTTGTTGAGTTTAGTGTTGTCTCGTGCGTATCGTCTTTTTTCTTTCTTTTTGTTCTGCAATAAAAAATAACATTCCCGTTGTGAGAACTCAGCTCCATTTTTAGTGCCTGGTGAGAACGAACAACCAAGGAGCTTTGAGGTCCGAGTCAGTGAGATTGGAGATGCATTTACTATTGGTCTAGACTCTGGCATATGATGGAGATTGTATTCGTTTCTTATAACATGCAACCATACAAACAAGTATTAGATGTAAGTTACAATAGCGAGTAGAATAATAAGTCCCCCCTCCCCCCCCCCCCCCCCTCCCCCCTCTGCATCCATCCACAGACAGGAAGTACTTCGAGAACAAGAAAAGAAAGACAGAACAAATAATCCTGCGCGTGGCGTCCAATCTCCCACACAAAACAGATCACCGCTGCATTATCATCCGCTTAGCTTAGCTTGAGCGTCGGTCGATAAGGGGTACCGTTTGTAACTTTGCAACTATCTCTACATCAAACCGATGTGATTTACTACTCTGTCATTATTATACCGGCAATCACGCACGGAATGACGGGATAGAATAATCCCACCTCACCGCTTTCAATTTGCCGCCAATCAGATCTCGATGTCCACATGGGTTAGTTAACCGGATTCTTGATAACTCCATACATGCTTACATACATACATGCGTACGTCCAGACAGCCTTATTTTGTTTGTATCAAACTCCGTAGTGTTGCGTTGGCTGGAAAGGGGGTCGGATTCATCGCAAGGGATGGAGTGGAGAGGGAGTGAGTATATCGTGATGTGTTCATTGACGAAGCAGGTTTGCTATCTCTCTGGTCTCATCATCAAAACCAAATCCACATCTACACATGGGAGCAAAAGGCATATTCAAGTATCTTCCTCGTGATATCTCTCCCTATCATCGAATTCCTAGGTCGATCCTCATTTAGAAAAGCAATGTGTCTCGCTGGCCTGTAGGTCAATACATATCTGTAGGTATTATGCCGTCATCCCATTCCTATCATATCTTATCTATATCTCTCTCACCCCCATCCTCTCCATCCCATACCGTATACCCAACTCCACCGGATGCATTTCATCGCCCTCCCTATCGTAAGGCTCACCTCATCTCATCAGCTCATTTTATACATCTATCATAATCCGCATCCATACATCTCCCTCCCATCCATACATCTCCCTCCCATCCATATCCCTAACCCTCCCCAACCCCTTCACCGCAACAATTTCCAGAATCCCAAATCCCAAATCCCAAATCCCAAATCCCAATCCCAGAACCAAGATACGAACCCAAGTACACAACCACAAAGGGAAATAAAGTCGGTGAGAAATTCAAGGCGTACGGAGATGTAGGTAATAGGTAGGTAGGTAGACATATAATGAGCAGTGATATAGATAGAAAGGATAGGGTGTGCACGAATACCTACGCCGCAGGATTATTTTGCTTGCGAGGGTGGATGGGTGGGTGAGATAGCATGGGATGTTGATCGATATAACTTCCTTGATCCCTCCCGATTTCTTGGGTATGGGTGGCAGGTTTGAAAATTGTGTGGCTGATTGGGAGGGATGGAACGTTTGCGTTTGCTGGTACAGCATATGTACGACAGCAGGTAAGAAAGGAGAATGATGTACATCTCAGATATGTATTGGCGAATGGGTTAGGTAGCCATGGATGATGTGCGCTCTGCTCTATTCGACTCTACATCCACCACCACCGCGCCCACACGGACTCTTAGAGATAGAATTTGACCTGAGCCTTGTGATAGCTAAGCTATTCATTGCCGAGGACAATTCCTGCGTTCCCAACTCCGTTGATTCCCTCTTTGGGGCGGACGCACAAACATGTACCGATCACATGAAACAACCGTCCCGAGAATATGGTTTCGGTATAAGGTTCTTGTCTCTAGATATGCACTCCTTTATACGTTTATTTCTCCTTCTCGTCCGTATAACTGCGAAATTACACTTTGATATATCCTCTAAGTGTGTGCTGTATCTGTTAGAGCTAGATCTGTATTCAGTATCGTATCATGTTCGGACTGTCGTACGAAGTTAGATGATATGATAAGATATGACATTGATGTCAATATGACTACCGGTCAACAACCCGCTCCCGCTCGGCTATCCTCCGGATCGTTTTGTCCACATCCGATTCCTTGGCCGGTCTTTTGGCCGGTCATTTGGCCGGCTTTTTGGACGGGAGGATCCGACGTGTATGAGGATTGAATGGTTAGAGGTAAGCATGAAAAGACGGATACATCGATCCGCTATGATAAGAGATAGATCTTTCCTTCTGGAATCTAAAGCTATCGCGAATCCCAGAAGGTTGAGGGGAAGTACCAACCCCCTTTTTCGTACGAAATCCACTTCCTTCTAGTTTTTGCAACGGAATTTTCTAAATCCATTATAAACAGGAGAGAGACATCTAATCTGCGGGGAAGCAACTAGGTAGCTACGCACCTCCCAACCTACTGGTGAGATTCCGTGCATGATACAGAAGACAAGAGAAAAAAGAGAGTTCAGAATTCCTTATCGCGCTTTGATGATCACTGTCTTACTTTCTTGCCATCTCGCTATCTCGCTATCTTTCTAAAATAGAGTTTGCTATCTTTCTTGCTTTTAGCCAAACTTTGTTTCTGCAACCATACTGCTTCTATTTGTTCGACGGGTAGTAGTCCTGCGGATGTCTAGTTAGTGCTTTCGTCGAAGATATCAAAGTTGATGTTGATGGATGTGGAGTGGAGTTTGGAGGTTTCACTGCTAAACTCTATTATACGATGATTAGGCGTGGAGTCGCTGGGTGTAACTACCCATGACGTATATGAGCAGCGTTGTGTGTCAGAGATAGGAAGATCTAGAAGGTGGAGAGATATTCTTTATTGTAGGGCTTGCTACCAGTATCAGTTATAAGTGGTGCTAGTCATCGTTATTGTTGGTGCTTAAAGTGCTCTGAACGCTTCCACGTGACCTTCGAGGTAGCATCCTCTTCTTGAGATGGCATGATGGTGTGTTTAATTCCATCACAATTGGATTAAAAAATGGAGCCCATTGAGTTTATTTGTGTTATCAAACTTGACAATCTTTGATGTCTTTCGCTATATGTGATGATTCGTTTGCAGAAAATGTATACGTGACATCAACATGGAGAGCATATCATATACCACAAACACTTTGCCTACAATACTTTTCACACCAATCAATCGTGAATATACTCGATCTATCACTTTCCATTTTATCGCGCTTTTGTTTTACTTGGCATGCAAAAAAGAAGATATGTCTACGTATCAAGTTTTGTCGATCAAAAGGAATAGAAAATATAGTTGCATTAAGTGGTATTTTGGCGCGATATTCATTAGAAATGAAATTTCTTTTTTTTTTCAAGGAGAAGAAGAGTTAATTAGTGAATTTTATGCGTCAGGAAAATGGAAAACAGTCAATACAGTCCTTGCGCCTGCTTGAATCTTGCTTTCCCTTTGAAATTGGATAGAGTTCTTGTTTGCTTTGTTTCTTACTATTTGGTCAGATGTAGGGTTTGCAGCGGGATCAAGATAGGACAATTTTGTTATGGTTTTCTTGAAAAACGAACTTGATCTTAGGAGAATTTCTGTGGGAATTGGGTCTCTTGATACCATCTGGTGAATTGCTTAGCGGGTCAATCATCAGTGAATAATCAAAGAGATTTCTATACTTTACATTGCAGTTCTCAAAGAAACTGTTGTGCCCCTAGAGATACATTTGTCATTTTTCATGATTCTGATCCTTGAGTCACGATCATCATTTTGCTATTTATATATATCTGCTGATATCTTGGGAGAATTGTCTTATACCATGCTAGTCCTGTTGTCTGCCATTTATAACGAGTATCAAGAATCGAAATTTCTTTAGTCACGTTCACTACTTCATTTTGGCCAATTTCTTTCGAGGTCTGTTTTGTTTCTCTAGCTTCTACTGTTGTTGAAACCTAGAGCGCCCAACATTGAATATTGTGGCCCAAAGATCAAGGAGTTTCAACTTTTAAATGCAGTCAACGTAATATTTGAGAACAATTCGGTGTTTGAAAGTGACTAGATATCCGAAGTTCGGCAATCTTTTGGCAGTCGGATGGTAATGTGTTGAGAGATGTGTTGGACCTTTTGTTTGTCAATGAACCTGCCATAAGTAGCTCTCAAGCTGATACAGTTTCTAGCTATGTTCTATATGAGCGTATATACCATTTTGGACAAACTGTTGTTGTTTGGTAAGAATTAGTAAACATTCCAGGGGAGTACGAAAATACTCCGAGAGATTGTCCTCCCTTATAACACTTATAATGTCTAATATTTACGGTTATACCATCAAAGCCATCTGCGAAATTTTCATTGTGAACTTGCTACAATTATTTTCATAACTGGAAGATATCCAGACATTAAGATTCATTGTGGGAAGGTGGTTATTGTAAGTTTTAATCCGAATCGAAGATAAGTGACACCTTCCCCCTGAAAAAGTAATCTGGTAGTCTCATAATTTCGTGTACTTGAATCTTAAGCGCACCTTCCAAAACTTGTACCAATAGTTGTTTTGCAAGATCAGTGTAAATTTAAATCATGTTTGCTGGCAACTTCCGATATCACCATTACATCTCCACCACGAACTTCATCTCTGGATCTCACACTCTTCTTGGTCATAACATCATCTTCATCGAAGAATCTAATCTTGAACATGGAAACTATATCCCAAATACCTGGGCTCCTTCGTTGTTCCACCGAGATTCATTGCATGATCTTTGAGTCTCTGTCTGCCAAGGATTTCTACGGTTTATTCTGGGCATGCAAGTTTTTGAATGAGTTTACGGAGCCGTACCTGTACTCTGAGATTCAATTGAATTGGAGAAAACATTCGAGACCGCCCCGAATCCTTTCGCTCGTCAAAAGTATACTCTCGAAACCCTACCTAGCTAATGAAGTAAAAGGTCTCACGCTCGGCAAACATGGTGGTGAATCCATGCGTAGTGTTGCCACAATTCGTGATGTCAGACCCAAGGTGGACGAAGTTGACCTTGAACAGTTGATTGAAGTTATCAAGACATTCAAAAACATTGATTATGGAGATTTTTGGATCCGTCAATTGCGCAACGGAAATCTGGACGCTTTCGTCGCGGTCTTGTTGTGTAAACTCCCGAACCTGATATACTTTCAATTGGATCCGAATTTTTTGCATGACAGTCGAGTCGTTGGCTTGGTCCTCACATCGACTCTAGATCGAGATACCAACTGTGGATTTGCCTTTTTTCAACGACTTCAATATGTTTCCTTCAATGAGACCTCCTTAGGTCGTTTTAGATACAAAAATTCGGACCCATATGACATCCTTATGTTATTCTATTTTCCAAACATTCTTTGTCTATCGGCTACGTTATACATTCCCATAGATTTCGGTTGGAAACCAGCTTCACCACCGGTAATATCAACCCTTACATCACTAGATCTTGACATGGTAACTACATTAGTTCTACGTCGGATCCTCAGTTTTACGACTGGACTCAAGTTTTTGCGCTGGAGATGGCATCGTTTTGACGATTGCGAAACTACGATACAATATGACGAAATCATGAGTGCATTGTCGTCCGTTCAAAATACCTTGAGTATGCTCACTATCTCAGCAGAAAATGAGGTCGTTGATGAGAACTCTTCTCCAATCACAGTCACAGGATCATTAGGTGGACTCGTCAGTTTCGCATTCTTGAAAAGACTTAAGATTAACTTGGAATTTCTGGCCGGTTCTTTCTCAAATTCTCGACTTCGTTATTCTCCTAGATTTGGCCGGGCTTTACAATTTGAACGGATCGTACCTAGGAATATTGAGGTTCTCACACTCACGGATGGTAAAGAGTTAGAATGGCGAAACCATATTAACTATACCATGGTAGTCAGTGCAGTTCTATCTTGGTTGAAAATTTGGAAAACATCAACACCTCACCTGCGAAGCATCCGTTTTCTACTGACTTACGACTATCAGGAATCTGACTCTACTCCCATCCGAGATCCATACAAACTTGATCGCACTATGCGGAAGTTTCTAGATGGATTAGGTGCACAAGCGGGGGTTGAAATTGAGGTACGACGGATATTTAGAACAGATCTTTGATCCGTGTTCGTTTAAAACTACAGGAAAAGATCACCCAAATCTGGGTAATTGGAGCAAAAGATATTGCTAAAATCGGGGAGAGTGTTGGAAAATCGACTCGGCTCATCGTCTCCACGCAGGGATCAAACATGCCGTACTATCCGTGGTGGGTCGTCTGGGAATACAACTCGTCAAAACAGTCTAGATATACTTTGTGACTTTTACACATACAAATATAGAAATCAGCCATCACATTACTGCATATCATTCCGATTGACCCTCTAAAGATAATAGATTTTCGATAAGAAGCTCTTATCGTCCACCTGGTTGAACATGCGGGGTCATGCTCGATATGCAGAAAACTTGAGTTCTGATTGGTTGAGGTCAGGTACAACTTTTGTACGATACTGCACGGCAGTTGGATGTTTTCTTATTGTCAGGGGTATGAAATGGGAATACCTGCCTATAGTGGCTTTGCATAGCGGGACTTTGCAGTTCTCTTGTTGGAAATATGAAACTAATCGTTATCACTTGTTATCTTGCATTTCAGAGGGGGCATGTTCTGATGTAGCTTATCAGGAGGCTGCGTGACCTGTAGACAGCTCTCTTAAATATATTCTTTATTCTGAGTTCAAATTCATTTCTATTCTCCATGTTACATCTTCTTGCTTGATTTGTATTTTCCAAACATACAATCATGGCTGGAGTTCTCAAGAGATTCCGAGCTCGGGATCCCGTCGTTCCAGCCAGTATTCCTTCACACGATGACTCTATTGCACAGTCACGCACTCCACCAGATACCATCGAAAGTCCAGAAGAAAAGGATGACGCAGTTTCAACTGCTCGTGACATACAAGAGGCAGAAACGAATCGCAAATTGACCGCATTCGAGCAACTTCATAGATGGGATCCAAATTTGGGACAAGATCGATTAGAAGAAATCGATGACGCCGTCAATAGACGAGATGGCAATGCTGAAGGAAGAATCTACGATGAAGTTTTTGAGAACTCGCCATATCCTGAGGTGAAACGATGTGATTATTGTTTTGTCATTGCGATTAACTTGAGAATAGGTTCGTGCAGCGGTCAGAAACTATGACGAAGATCTTCCATGTAACACAATTCGAGCATGGGTAATCGGATTGGTTCTCAATACCATTGCATCCGGGTTGAACTCTCTCTTCTCACTCCGAGCCCCTTCTTTGACAATCACCTCCATTGTTGTGCAAATGGTTGCATATCCTCTGGGGATAGGTTGGACAATGATCTTTCCAGACCGGACCTACAGCACCTTTGGAGTAAAGTGGAATCTGAGCCCAGGAAGATTCAACATGAAAGAGCATGGTCTCATCGTAATCATGGCCAATGCTGCATTTGGTCAAGGTGTAGCATATTTTACTGATACACTGACCGCCCAAAGAGAATTTTATGGACAAGATTTTGGCTGGGGCTTCAACATCTTACTTGCGCTCTCCACACAGTGTATCGGGTTTGGGATTGCAGGTATGATGCGGAAGTTTTTAGTCGAACCGGCTTCCATGATTTGGCCACAGAATCTCGTTAGCACTTCTTTCATTTATGCCTTACATGACCATAGCAAAACAGATCCTGCTAAGTCGAATGGTTGGTCCATAGCCAGATATAGATATTTCTTCTATGTCTTTGTCGGATCTTTTGTCTGGTATTGGTTTCCAGGCTATATTGCACAATTCTTGAGCGTTTTTTCTTTCGTTACTTGGATCCGACCAAACAATGTTGTTATTAATCAGGTTTTTGGTGGTTGGACTGGTATTTCTATTATTCCAATTACATTTGATTGGACCCAGATTACAGGTAAGTGGTTACCCCGAATTCGGGACTTTTGGTCGAATACCTGCTCACTGGTTCCTCAGGATATAATCTTCAGTCTCCACTCATCCCACCTTGGTTTGCAATTGCCAACACAGCTATCGGTACTGTCTTTTGGTTCATGATCGTGACGGCTGGGATTCATTTTTCAGGACATTGGTATGCTGAATGGTTGCCTATTTCTGATTCTAACAGTTATGATAATACTGGTCAACATTACAATGTCACCAAGATCCTAACTCCAGAGTACACGCTCGATATTGAGAAGTATAAGGTACGTGTTCTCTCGCTTAATGACTAGGGGTAAGCGGAAACTAACTGCAACACAGGAATACTCGCCCTTGTTTCTTTCGACTACCTTTAGCCTTTCGTATGGTCTTTCTTTTGCTGCTATTGCTGCGGTGATATTCCATACTATTCTATTTCATGGCCAAGAGATTGTAAGTATATGCTTATTGATTTCTATGCATGGTTTCTTACAGGAACTAATGTCATACTTCCCAGTGGATACTCGCTCGCGCAATTCGCGGAACTTTAGATGATAACCACACTAAGATGATGCGGAAATACAAGCCCGTACCCGGATGGTGGTATATCGTCTTTTTTCTCGTGATGATGGCCATGGCTCTAGCAGCTGTATGCGCGTATCCTACGCATCTTACATGGTGGGCATTAATCATCGCACTCATAATTTCTCTAGCTTGGACCATCCCCATCGGTATAATCTATGCAACCACTAATATCCATCTCGGTCTCAATGTCTTCACTGAATACATAGTGGGCTATATGCTTCCCGGTCGTCCAATTGCCCTCATGTTGTTCAAGACATACGGATACATTACTATGAACCAAGCACATGCTTTTATATCCGATTTAAAACTCGCCCACTACCTTAAAATTCCTCAAAGACCAGTCTTTTGGGGCCAATTGGTAGCAACGGTTTGGAGTTGCTTCGTTCAATTAGGCGTTTTGGAGTGGGCATTGGGTCATATTGAAGGTATATGCACCAGCGACCAAAAAAATAACTTCACATGTCCTGGTCCGAGAGTCTTCTTTAACGCCAGCGTAATATTTGGATTGATTGGTCCTCAACGCATCTTTAGCTCCGGGGCTATCTATGGCTCTCTTCAGTATTTTTGGTTAGCAGGTGCACTTCTTCCCTTTGTCATATACTTCCTTGCACGAGCATTCCCGAAATCAAAGATACGATTCTTCAGCGCACCTATATTTTTCGGTGGCATGTCAGAGTTGCCACCTGCTACACCACTAAACTACTTAAGTTGGTGTTTGTATGGTTTCATCTTTCAGAAATATATCAAGAATCGATGGAGAGGATGGTGGATGAGGTTCAATTATATCACGAGTGCGGGGATGGACGCTGGATTGGCGATCTGTACGATTGTTATTATCGCAGCTTTGAATTTGACAGGAACAGGGTTTCCTGATGTGAGTTTTTCGCTGTTGAACTGGATTGGAGTAAAGGACTAATTATGTTTTAGTGGTGGGGAAATAGGGCACCATCGAATACAATGGATTATCTGGAGACAGCAGTCCAGAAAAAGGTGGGTTCTGGGGAGATTTTTGGACCACGAACTTGGGGATAGAAAAAGTACTCTTATATCTTGTGCAGTGGCTTAAGGTTCCGGATACATCATGTGGTAAACCGAGTTGGCAGGATGGATGTCATAGCCGGAGAAATGTGACCAGATTTTGAGGGGAACATTAATATGCTACCTCATAATGTTATCGACTAATAGGAATAATTGTCCAAAATGACAACTTTGCATATGTCCTACTTCTGTTCAGGAATCTTGGCCCACGGCTGGCTGGTTGCAAGCCGGTGGACAGCACCATGAGGAATCTGTAACTCGATTCGCTGACTCCACGCATTTCGTGAGGTCTCTCATCTTTGTTACAATTCAAGAATATTCCTAGTTTATAGCAGTGGAAAGGCCTACAATTACTAATGTATATCGCCTGATATAAATAGCAGAGATGCAACTGAATCATTGCCCACAGCGCTCCTTGTCAATACTTTGCTATTCAGACCCCTCCGATTGTCTCTCGTAGTTAATATTGATGGAGATGGAAGCCGCGAGGAAATATGGACGATTCCAGCAAATAGAAAACTCAGATGTTGACCAAAAATGAACGTGCCATCGAAGGAGATAGACCAGTTTTGTTCTCTTCTCCTAAGTCCCTCGACGAATCACATGATGTCCTAAGGCACGTGCTTTCAAGCAGACTAAACCTCGGCTCGGATTCATTTGCGGGGGAGGAGTTCCACTCTGCTACTTCCCCATACTCAAGCTCTCCTTCCAATTTAACTCCGCCTCTGCCATATTAACATCAATGAAAAGCAAATAAAAATCAACAAATTCCACCAACTTGTCCAAGACTTATCACACTTTCCACCAAAATCAACCATGACATCCCCAACTGCACCCCCCGAAACCACCTCTTTTCTCCTCACCTACCCAACTCCCCAAATCCTCCTCATAACCATTAATCGCCCGCAAGCCATGAATTCCATACCCAGCTTCGCCCATTGGGAAGCCGATGCCATTCTCAACTGGTTCGACGATTCTCCTGATTTGCGCGTTGCCATTATTACCGGAGCAGGAGAAAAGGCATTTTGCGCCGGCCAAGATTTAATCGAGCAAGCTAAATTCAAAATTGATCCTCCACCAGTGTCGACTCGTAGACATCCACCCAGCGGATTCTGTGGTATCAGTAGACGGGTGGGTAAGAAGCCAGTTATTGCGGCGGTCAATGGGTTCGCGCTTGGTGGGGGGTTTGAGATATGTTTAAATTGGTATACTATAGCAGCTACTTCTTGGATCTTGAAATACGTAGAAACTAATACCTGTTAGTGATCTGGTCGTCGCATCTCCGTTAGCAACATTCGGTCTTCCTGAAGCCGCCGTGGGTCTCTACGCCGCAGCTGGTGGTCTTCCCCGCATAGTGCGCAATTGTGGACTTCAAATAGCCACAGAAATCGCGTTGACTAATCGGAAGCTTACAGCCAAGGAAGCACTTTCATACAATCTGATTAACAGAGTGGCTCACTCGCCGGAGACGGTACTGAAGGAGAGTATGGAGCTCGCAGAGAAAATTGCAGCTTTAAGTCCGGATGCGGTAATTGTATCGAGGGCGGGATTGAGAGAGGCTTGGGAGACGGGGAGTGTCGAAAGAGCTACACAGATTGTTGCACAGAGGTATGATCAGCAATTGTTTGAGGGCGAGAATATGAAGATTGGGTTAGAAGCTTTTGCAGGGAAGAAGAAGCCTCAGTGGGTGCCGAGCAAGATTTGAGTAGCCCGTGGTAAATTTGTGCTTTTGAAGCTGAATTCGAAGAACATATTTATCTTTCATGCACAAAATAATACAACACACTGAGAATAGACAGAACTTTATAATAAAAATACTTTGCATATCACCTATCTTTTAATAACGTGATGTGCAAGTGAATTTATTAAATAGAATCAAGCAAGCTCCTGTCTACGCTTGTTAGATAAAACATTAAGTCGCTGCTTGCCGGGCCTGTTGTAGTTAAAAATAAAAAATAAAAGATCTCCACCGTTCAATCATTGAAGCAAGCTAGTGTAATGATACTATCCCTCGTCCTTATGGCGCAATAATATTATCCTGACCACTGCTTTCGTGCTTCTCTTGTCTAATGAGTAACCCAGAAAGACAAAACAGGACCAACAATGAACGAGAGGTGGCAGAGCTCATATCATCTAACTTAGCGTAGTACGTCCAACACGATACGAATCCTCGTTCGAAGTTCATAGCATCTTTCCAGAACGGCCTTAATAAGGTCTCGTATTGTCAATATGTCGAGCACGATGTACAGCAAAAGCAGGAGAGGATTATGACAGATCATGGATAACTGTAGTGAAGTTTTGGAGAACTAAGAAATAGAGTTTCTAACAGTCCGAAAACTAAATACCCTGTCAGGGATGAAGAGTTTGTGCAAGAGTTAACATTAAGGGAGAATAGATAACTGGATCCTGTCTGTACATCCCTCTTTCTATTGCTATAGGAAGTGCTGTAAGCCCAGAGCATGACCAAACATGTGAAGGAGGACCCCTGATTAGTGTTGATTAGATTGGAAATACGAACGCGAAGACCTTAGTATCATTGAATTGTCTGAAAAAGGGTTTCTTGACTTGCCTCAAGAATAAGTTGTAAGGATTCCGGATGTGTACGACAGCCGACGGCAAACGCAGTTTTTCACTTCGTTGTCTCCCTCTGGCCTATCTATCTCTAATCCTTCTAGCTCTCCCAGAACCCCCAGAATATTCAGTCCATTGTACGCCCAGTCCCCCATAGCAGCCCAGTTTGCACACTAAGTAGCCAATTTTCTAAACCGATTTTCATACTAAGTCCACTGAGGATGCTTGCTTAAGTCAATCTTGGCCACATCTGAATCTGGAAAACAGCTTCTCGCCGTCTCATACATATTCTTCTTTGGGATTCCTGCACCCCAAAGATTTCTCACGCACTCAGTACCGGAGTTTCCAACGATACTTTGGGAGTATTTTGGAAGACCTTCTCCACACGGCCTGCGAACTATCGCTTAAATACCAAAAGCACATCTCCGTCCACCAATTCTGTTTCTGGGAGGAGAGGTAGACTTATTGATACAGTGAATCCACGCCAGTGCCAGCAGAGACGCCACAATATTAGGACTGATCGGACATAATGCAGAGATGCTCTGAAGACGAGGCATATAACACAGATAAAAATCCCTCAAATTTAGAGGTGCACAATGTACAATGCGCATAAGGATGTGGAACTGTAGCGAATAATCGCCTACATAGGAACTCTTGCGAGGATAAACAGAGGAACCTATTGGAGGACTGCGTAGGACGTTGAAGGGTTGCCGCATAGTAATATCTTCAACATCATACAGACAGACTCTCTCTCTCTCTCTCTCTCTCTCCATCGCGCACACACACATTCCCTCTCTCTGGTAAATCGAGATAGCATCAGATGCAGGCCGAACAATGTAGAAAAGTCGACTCCTACAGTTCTCGTTGTCTGATTCCTATTGGCAATATACAATTACCTACCTGATACGAATGAATTACAAATGAAAATCTCAACGGTATAAAGTCGGGAACTCGATAATCCACCAGGCCCATAATTATCAATTTAACGTTTTTCATTGGTTCAATTACATCCAGGGTCCCCTCTCCACCCAAATATCTCCAAATTCCTCCATCTCCCTTCAAAACATTCCCCAAAACCCCAGAATATTAATCAAAACATTACTTCATTTTTAGTTGTAAATTGATGTAAAAATAATCATATTCAGGGCAGTTTATTCACGCCCTAGTTAACCATGACTTCATCACGAACACCGACTTCTCCACCTTTACGAGCAAATTCCAGAACTCCAAGTCTGCGAAGTCAAAATGTTTCGCAATTCACACCGACACATCCTAGCGGATTGAGAGAATCTTTTACCCTTGCGACGAGCCCAGAGGCGACTAGACATGCTGAAGAGGACGGTACAAATGATAGGAATGATGAGAACTCGAGAAACAATAATGAGCAACCCTTACCGCATGCTCATCCTACTCGCCCTGATACATCTGCAAGCACAGATGATGGACTAGACGGCCATACTGGGTTTGGAGGAAAGCTCTCTGATGAGACCACCACCTTACTGAGGAAGCCTTTTGAATCGGGTGGAAATGCGGCGCATTCTGGACCTTGCAATCATGGAACGTTCAGTCCGAGGCTGGGGAGTCGTGCGGACAGTGTAAGGAGCTTTGGAGGTTCTGCGCCAGTATCTCCCAATGGCAACGGAGAGGCTAGTGACGGGATGATTGGAGGGTTACTTAAAGGTTTAGGAGTGAGGAGTGGTTCAATGGCAAAGCCAAAGAGGATGAGCACGACAAGTTGGCTCGCAGAACAACATGGAATTACCAACACTACTGGAATGTATGTATAAACACTAATAAGCTGCCAGGATCGCGTATGGAGCTTTTGCTAACGATTTGTTGCGTAACAGGTACATAAATTACTACATACCATTTTTCACCTGGATTCGACAATACAGATGGGTACATCTCCGAGGCGACCTTATAGCTGCTATCACAATGGCTTCCTTCTACCTACCTATGGCACTTTCTTATGCATCCAATCTCGCACACGTTCCGCCAATCAATGGTCTTTACGCTTTTGTTTTCAACCCACTCATATATGCTATATTTGGAAGCTGTCCACAAATGGTGGTTGGTCCTGAAGCCGCAGGAAGTCTGTTAGTTGGCACGGTTGTAAAATCTACTGTTGATATCGGCAATGGGGGCGAAGAAGACGATTTAATGCACGCGAGAGTTGCCGGTATTGTTACCGGTATGGCAGGAGCAGTAATCTTCATTGCTGGCTTAACTCGCCTAGGATTCCTGGACAGTGTGTTGAGCAGACCATTCTTAAGAGGGTTTATTTCTGCGATCGGTTTTGTTATTATGGTTGATCAATTGATACCAGAGATGGGATTGGCAGCACTGGCAGATGAAATGGGAGGTGTCGCTCATGGCAGTAGTGTTGACAAGTTGGGCTTTTTGATTCGCAATGCAAGCAAAGCGCATAAGCTTACTTGTGTTGTTGCTGGTGTCAGTTTTATTATCATTATGATCTTCAGGTATGTCGAACCAAAAATCTTAGTTTCGCTCACTACTAATTTGACTTAGAGAGATGAAAAAGCGCCTTCAACCTCGATATCCAAGTGTTGCATATATACCAGACAGATTTCTAGTTGTGGTCATTTCGGCCATTCTAGCCTGGAAATACAATTGGGAAGACCTTGGAGTCCAGATCCTTGGTGAAGTAAAATCGACCGGCGGAGCGCCATTTACTTTTAGATGGCCATTCCAAATTTCCCACATGAAGCATGTCCGAGAATCTATGGGAACTTCTTTCCTGATCGCGCTTCTCGGTTTCTTCGAATCGTCCGTAGCGGCTAAAAGCCTTGCTGGTGCAGAGGGTAAAGACATGATTCAAGGAGTCCAACTCAGTCCGAATCGAGAACTGGTCGCTCTTGGAATTGCAAATTTAGTTGGTGGTTGCTTTCAAGCTGTTCCTGCATTTGGTGGGTATGGTCGAAGCAAAGTCAATGCTAGCACTGGTGGAAAAACTCCCATGAGTAGCATTTTCTTGAGTTTGTTAACCGTGCTCTGCATCATGTTCCTCTTGCCTGCATTCTATTATCTTCCGGTATGCCTCCATGCTTTCCTATAGATTTTTCCTTAAGCTAATATCCCCTTAGAAAGCGGTTCTCTCCTCCATGATTACAGTGGTAGCCTATTCTTTAATCGAAGAAGCTCCTCACGACATAGCATTTTTCATTCGAATTCGTGGATATACTGAACTAGGCCTCATGTTTATCATCTTCGCCTCGACTATTTTTTACTCACTTACCCTTGGTATCGCCATCGGAGTCGGTCTCTCCCTTCTCTCCGTTATCAAACACTCCACTCGTCCTCGTATCCAAATTCTAGGCCGTATTCCTGGCACCAATCGTTTCGAAAACGCGGAAGACAATCCAGAGAAGCTTGAGTTTATCGAGGGATGTCTCATTGTGAAAATCCCCGAACCACTTACCTTCGCAAACACCGGTGATCTCAAAAATCGACTGAGACGGTTAGAATTATACGGTACAAACAATGCCCATCCTGCACTACCTCGCGTACGGTCTCCTGAACACAACAAAAACATTATTTTTGATATTCATGGCGTCACAGGACTTGATGGATCGGGTACACAGGTTTTAGAAGAAATCGTAAGGGGGTATAGAAATAGAGGTGTTAGAGTATTCTTCTCTCGTGGTCCTCAGGAAGGAACTCACATTTGGAAATTGTTGGACCGAAGTGGGATTCTGGAAACTTGTGGGGGCAGAGAACATTTCGTCAAAGATGTGGAAGAGGCGTTGAGATTGACGGAAACCGCAATCGATCCAGATGCCATTAATTTACCTCATGATATTGCGAGTACATGAGTGTATATACTATTTACAGGGCGTTAGCAGATGTTGCGAGCGAAAATTTGGCGAATTACTCACTTAGTCGCTGGGCTAGAGATTTCATTTCTTTTTCGGTGTTTGTTTGTTGATTGGGCTGTGTGCGGATTGGCTATTATATGAGCGAATGAGCGAGCATTGCTTGGCGCATGGTTTGGTGGTTGACCGATTGATGAGCGACTTGTATTCAATGATGAGATGAGATGAATGAAGATTTGTATATATTCTAGCATGGGATGGTTATTTGGAATGAGAAGTAATGATAATTTGTCGATAGTTTCAAGTATACACAGCGAAAGAAAAAATATATACTATGGTGTGAATTTGTCAAAACTCCTATTTCACAGCCGCAATATTCACAGCATGTTTTGATTTATGGTGCTAATGGCAGAGGACATCGTTGGGATCTACAAAACGTTCCAGATGAATGATAAACACAAGCAACAGAGTTGAATACAAATTGCAGATGCTCATATATATACTTATTCGAAAAACAATCCTCATGTCGCATTCTCAATTCCAAAACCCAACGCAGATATAAAGTGAAAATAGGCAAGAAAGGATTTTACATAGTATATATATACATTTGAATCGTAAACACCAGAAAAGATCATATATATCTGCATCGAGTAAGATTTATGTATATAAAAAACACACACACACACACATCCAACTCCAGGTCATCAAATCTCTGTTTCCTTTGAATTCCATTTCGTGATTTCCTGTCCATTTCATGAATTTCCTTTCCTTTCCTTTCCTTTCCGTTTCTTTTCTTGCCCGTTCCGTTTTCAGATTTCCAGTAGAGGGTCTCCAAGATCCATATTCACATTCATGTTCCCAGTCCGGTATCCATCCCTTGCCTTCCCTGCCTATCCCGTCCCATCCCATTCCGTCCAATTCATCGCGCACTGTAAGGAAGCAAAAGCGCAAACACATCATGAGAGAGAAAAAAGAAGCAAGGAAAAAATCATAAAGCTAAACCCGTTCCATCGCCCGTCCAACGATATAGAGAGAGCACTTCTCTCCGTTTCAACTGTTGCTCGTTGAAGTCTTCTGGGATACGGCCGCGCACCTGTGCGAGTGCTGAGCGCATTACTTTGCGGAAATTGCGCTGGGGTATTGTGTTAGTTTTCTATGGATGTGGTATAGAGTGTGGAGAGAGGGAGAAGAGAGGGGTTAATGAGTCAATGAATCAAGGCGGAACTAACCTGGTATTCTGTATTCAGCGTCGCGACACAGGCTTCGTGGGCTCGGACGATGGTCTCACAGGCTTTTACCACGCTGGGTGATGCTTCGACCTATTTATTGATGTTAGTTTTATGATTCACATCATTTTTTCGGAAAAGGTGTAGGCAGCGGAGAACAAGCACAGAATCAAACATACCTGAAGTTTATCGGCAATGAGTAACAACAGAAAGCTACCCTGCAGCAAATACACACCAAAGAAAAACGGCATAAACTCCAACCCGGGATCATATTCCAAAATGTTATTTATGGCTTCTGCTGCACTAACAGCATGACCTGTCGCGTTGATGAAACTTTGCGACGAGATCCATAGGTCGTTGTCGTCAAGTAAAGAAATTGGGTCCCATTTTCCCGTTAATAAGATGTGAAGAACATGCATCACATGTGTACCATAAGCCACCACAATCCGTGTTTGGATATTGGCTTCGGAGAAATGACTCGAGGATACGGTGTGAACTGAATGAACTGAAGGAGAGCCGACATCGTTGCGTTCGAGAGATTTATTTGGTGAAGAGGATGGATTGTTGCCTTCCATGTTTTCAGTTTGATCATCTGGCAAGGGAGGAATTTGTTCGGATTCGAAATTTCGTAGACTCTGTCCATAGGCATCGAGTTGCTTTGCGATTTCATTAGCATGATCATCCCACTCGCGAGCAGAACGAAAGCCAATGCCGAATCGAGGATGATTTTTGGCGTGGTAGAGATCTACGATCTCGCCGAGGATCGTCATTAGGGGTAGGAAGTATCCGAATATACTATGTCCAGTACACTCAAAGTTAGGTCCGCGCGTCCGTATACGATGAGTGCCCGAGGGGGAAGTAATATGAATGCTTGAATCACCAGTATAGTATTCTCCAGCCTGCCATAATGCATCATCCATTGGCTGGAGAAGACCATCACATTCTATATCTAACAGAAAGAGTGGCCTGTTGTAACATAATGCGAGGTGCCTGTCAACGGTATAACAAAGCCACCAAATCCTTCTCCTTTCTTCTCTCTCTTCTTCTGTTATCGATCCTGGAGTTCGAGGTAATTCATCATCATCTTCTCCGTCAGCATCCACATCATTGGCTCCTTCATTTGGTTGTTCTGAAGCCATTGGTGCTGGATGGTGGGGTAATTCCCTTCCTAATTTAAGTTCACGAGCCAATGACCAAGCCGCATTCCACCAACGCAGGCTCGCTCCTTTGTACTCACTAGCTGAAACGACAGTAGCGAGATGAATATAAGTTATAACATCGTCAAGAGTTCCCGCTGCACCAAAAGCACCTGTTTCATTCAGTGCATCTGTAGATACCGAACCGGGCATCGCTACACCAAGACCACCCAGCGCCACGCCATTAATGACAGTATTAGAAAAATTGGAAGCAGATTCGTTGCTTCCGGACGTTCCATGAATAAGAGGTTTAAGGAGACCGACAGTAAGTTCGAGTAATTTTTGACAAATTCGTCCACGAGATGATGGACTGGCTGTTAGAAAAGCTGCGTCACTAGTTTGTGCCACAACCCATAAAATGCTAGCAAGCAAGGCAGGCGTACATTGCCGAGGTTTCGTGGGGTGAAGTATCGAGTGTTTGCGAAAGACGTAACCGAGAATATAAGGAGAGGTAGGATGCATCATAGCTGATGACGAGCTTGCGAAATATAATTCGAGTAAATCACAAGCTAAAGGTATGGGGATGATACTGCCAAGGTGAGGTACCAATGGCTGTAGCACGGGATATCGTAGAGGTGCATTGAAGTTCTGATGTGTCACGTGTTGGTACTGGTTTGAAGGAGAGGGTAATGACATCCACCCACCGGGTGAAGGGGCCTCAGAGCCCATAGGAAAACCGGTCAAAGGGCTTTCGGCTAAACGAAACTGACCTTGGGTATTACCCGTAAAATTAGGCGGGCTTTGGCCCTGTATAGCATAGGGTAGATCTGAATAACCGGTCTGCGACGTGTTAAAGTTTGCATGACTGCCACTGCCGTTCATCATGTGGGGATTTAAGGTAGAGCGGTAACCGTGCATGCTTGAATAGCCATGTAAATTCAGGGACCCAGGACTGCCGATTTGATCGACGTCTGCGCGGCTAACGTGGGGCGGATGTCCTTGGGATGGTACTTCTGTGAGGCTTTCGAGACTACCGGCACGAATTCTTCCTTTCATCAATTCTCGAGCTGAAGGCTTTTCAACGGCGGCTGTGTTAAGACTTAAAGACCTAGATGGTGCATGTCGTGGGAATTCAACATTTTCGTTTGTCATGGAAATGGCGGAAGATGGATCATTGCGGGACTCCACTGGCGATCTCTCTTCGGACGATTGATCGGTAGGCGACTTTTGTCCATTGGCAGCAGCGGCTGCGGCTGCTTGTTGTGCAAGATCTTTTCGGGAAGCTTTTCCTCGCTTTTTTCGTTCACGGATATACTCGCATCCTAGTCCAAATTCTATGTCCTCATGAGCCTTATCCGTTAGATCTCAATGAAAATACTTACCGACACAATGAGCGCAGGGACTTTGGCCATCGCATTTAGTCCTGAGTTGATTGCACTGATCGCAAGCTCTGCTAATTCTTCTTCGAATCGGTCCAGAATTCCCGGTCCCTCTGGCAGGTGTAGCGTTGCCTCCTGGCATTCCTATTGCATAAGGATGCTGACGATGTTTTGAAGTAGCATTTCTGTGACTCTGTGAGTTTTGACGCATATCCACTTGCTGTTGGTGAAGCTGTGAGATAGCATATTGTGAGCCATGAGCAAGAGTGTCTAAGCCTGAAGTGTGCATATGATTGGACGGTAAGTGTCCGTTAGACAACATATTGTTCGAGGGCATAGTATTATACGCCGAGAAACGATGAAGGGGATTGGAAAGCATTTTGACGTTGATGTGCAAACAAAGTTGCTAGAACAAGGTTGGTTTGGGGAGACTTAATCTAGCTGCGATGGAAGCTCTGTTAATGATTGACAGATTTAATGGTTGATGGCTAACGAGCTGTCCAGAAGATGGAAGAAGTAAATAAGGTTCTAAAATGATTTAGAGAGTGCGATTCGAGCATCTATATCTCCTGAAAACGGCATGTAATTGACTTACGCCTTGGCTCCCTGTATATCAGCAGGACTGTCTTGGAAGGGGAAATAAAAAGCTAAAATAGTAGCCACAAGGTGACAGGGCAATATCTCTAACCATGAGCTCATGAACTAATAAACTGAGTGGACTATATGGCGGGGTTCGCATGAAGTACCGGTAAAGGATAAGAGGCATGTTCTTTTCCAAAGGTTTATTGATCTCAGGTTGTGGAGAGAACAAGGATTAAGAAAATCAGCGAATAGGTCCAGGGTGTGCAGATGCTGGTCTTTTGGTCTCGGAGAGCCTACCCCACGGCGGCATCACCTCCGAATGTCTTTTCCTTCGGTCATACTTTTTCCGAAAATCTTGAAATCGAAGATTGAATCATCAAGGATGCTCTGGTGGTTGGTGTGAGCAAGGTTTGAAATTTTTGTTGAAATTCCATCCCTCAACCAATGATACTCAATCTACATGAGGGCGGCCAGTGACAATGGATGTATGGCGTATGGCGTATGGCAAACATCATATCACTTATCGTTTTTCTTTCGTTCTCTCCAACAGTACTTTGACAAGTCCATTGTTTCGTTTTGCCGTGAAATCAAGGACTTGGTTGAGGTTGACATGGGGTCCAAATATGTAATGGTAGCTCGTTTAGCTAGCTAGCTAGCTGTTGGTGGGGTGGAGAACGGAGTGGAGTGAGTCTCTGGCGAAATCTTAATATTTGCCATCCGTCAACTCTATTCAGTGGGTTGAAAAGGATTGGACAGCAGGAAAGACAGTCCACTCGGTAGGACACGGCTCTATCCTGCAATTGGCAGTTCTCAATCTTGTCAGCAGAGTTCTAGTGTTCTAGTCCATGAACTTGCGCAATAAACCACCCTCCCTCCAAGAAAACGGGATCAGGGATACGATCTCTACTATTGCCTTTTAGTAGTGTAGCACACATGAACGAGTTATTCAGGAAGTTGTCAAGACAATCCAGATTCCACATCCCTAGAATCGAAACTCTCAAATGAGTGATCATCAGGGCCCCCCTCAGGTCAACCCAGCTCACCCCAGCTCACCCCAGCTCAACCCAAATCGACCCCTCCTCCGAGGTTGGTGTGACCGGGAAAAATTTAAGAAGTTTTTAAGGGCGACAATCATCATTGTTGGGACAAGGTAACGATCTGTGTTCATTCCCCCCTCCAGACCTTATTTCTCCAGAGCGTTTTTGGTTTACCTTTCCCCCACGCCCCTTTTCATCTTAAATCCTTAATATACTTGGTACATCGAGTTGAGACAAATACGAAAGAAGAGGTGAAAGTGGGTGGCGTAAATTAGTGATGATACGGTTCTGAGATCCGTAATGTGATGTGCAAGTACATTTCTTAATGAAAGCTTGCTTGCTTGCTTGTTTTCTTTCTTAATTTGACACAGTGGTGTGTTCTAGGAGGGAGTGTCTATGTGTGTACTGTACTCGGTATTGAGTTCGTGTCGCCAACCCCATTTTGACAATTAATGCGCCAATGAAACCCCAACATTTGATTCAGTTCCCACTTGTCTAGGAGTCAAATTAGATATTTTTGGATACCTTTACAATGGACTCAGTTATTAAATCTAAAGTAATCATTCCATCGTAATGGTGCGCATAATATTTTCAGCGTGAGCTACATCAAGTCCCCCTCTCTGATCGCCATTTTCAGCCCGAGGTAACTTTCTTTCGGGCACCACATAAGATCTCCACACTCAATCATCAATTCAGATTTGGGCTTTATGTTTGTGGTCAGCAGTTTCCAATCTTCAACGCAGCATTCCCTTCGTAGCGTCCTCCCGAACACAGCCATACATGTTTTGGGAAATCCAATGCAAGAAACACATGCAAACGACATTCATGACACGGCAATAAGATTATGGATAGTCAAGAGTACGTTAGCGAGGTTAGGTCCTCGAGTCTAGCTGCTGTTGAATGCATGTCAATCCTCATACATACAGTACATGCTTACCGAAAAGGAATCGGATGTGGTACGTCCAGTATTGCTCTCAATGAATTGTTAGTGGTTATTCCTGGTTACTTGACCATCCAAGCACCAAACGGTCCGATGTTCCTCGTCCTTGTTCGAGCTTGCTCGTCTGCACATGCTTTCGCTTGCACGTTTGTATGTGTTGCTCTAATCCCAATGTGACTCTGTGCCCGACCCCAACTTCTTGGCAACCCCATATTGATTCTGTTGATTTGATGAAAGCTCGTAAGCAAAGTCACATTTTAAGCCGTGATCAATAAAACAATTCATAAGTTCACTCTATCTCATCTCCAAAGTCGGTAACAGTCGGGTCACGTCAGGCTTTTGAGAGGGTGCAGCATGCAATATGCACATCCAACAGAATCCTGAAGGTCTATCCTTCTCCAGATCAAAAAGTCCCCATGTATTACCAGGTGCGAGGCCTTGATAAGCGTGAGAAAATTGGAACTGCCATATGCAGGTGCAGCTGTTAGTAGGACCAGAATGCGGAGTCCCGAGGAGATCCATGTTAAATTTCCCCGTGAAGTTTCCCCATTTCCTTGAGAATCAGAAGTAACTCTGTTCTTTTTCAAGAGTCGGTACGTACTTCTTTTCTCTTTCACTCGATCTCTGTTGGGGTGACACTGCATTTTGCCATCATGCGAATCATTCATTTCTCATTTCAGGCAGGGGTGGCAGGTTGTTGGTATCTAGATGTGACGATCCTACTTTCCATTGTCCCTTGTAATATCATGTGCCAGGATGAGATATAACGTAGGCATTTCGTCTCGGACTCCGTGTCTAGGTCGTCAAAGATATTAGTTAGACGATAAGCTTTAGCCAGCCACCCGAGAAGCGCAATATGGCCCGTGTCTCTTTAGGAGCCGAAGTCCGCCGCAATCAAGGTGGAAATCTTAAGACTGAAGTGATATACTAAGGTTATCATGGTCAAAATATACGTGCCATTATCATGCATTGAGACTATCCCGGGGACCCCTTTTCTAAACCCTAAATTCACAAGTGCGTCGTGAGGTTATCGAATCATGAGCAAGAGGAATGCCTGGACCCGTGTACTGATATATCGAGTTTCCAGGAACAAATTGACCAATATTGAAAATCAAAACCACGGGAAAATCTCCGATTTCTCCACGTTTTGGTGAGACCTGCACCGTGAGAGAAGCGTTGCGGTGAATGGGCCGATGTTCCCGCACTTTTTCTACCTTGTTACCCCAGATCAACGAGCCTCTTGCCATAAGTCTCACAGCTTGATAATCTTTATGTTTTTTGGATGACATTTTTCACTCCCAAACACCAGCTGACTTGAAGATCCTTAATTCTTGCTTTCTTGACATATGGTGATCACGACCTGACTCTTAGATCGCACCAAAGAGAAATTTGGAGGGTCGGAAAATGGTTACCAATGTAGAAACTCATATCGGTCCTTCGATGGCGAAAGACTGATATCGGAGGAATTCGAAACAGTTTGATGGCTTAGTACATTCCATTCTGGAACTAGGATGGAATTATGGTGGGATCGCAAAGCAAGATGCATTTTCCCCCAGCCACACGTGTCAACAAACATGCTGAACAAGACCGTCAGAAACGCCTTTTTCGACACAACAGATGCTCTCATAGGAAGATTGTCAAAATTGTACAATGAGTGTTGGGATATTCTTTGGAGGTCAGACGCTGATATCCATGACATGGCATGCCAACCTGAGTGACAATTCTGATGTCGTGTCACTCTGAATAACTCGAGGCGATGTGGTACTGCATTTGAAGTCGACATGAGATCAATATCGCAGTGTTGTAAGGTTGGACTAGGTGTATATGGTACCACCACGATCCCACCACGTAGGTTTAGTAATTCTGGAGAGTCATTCTTTCAGAATCCTTGATGGAATGATCTTTTAGAGTCGATCTTAACGGTGCGAATTTTGGCACCTTTTGAAATGTCAGCCGCCAGGAACGCCATCACTAAATCACATGTTACGAGGTCAGCCAGTTCGGGCGCTTGTAAGGCGATTAGAAATTGAAACCCAATGCTCAACTCTTCAATCCCAATTTCACTTCTTTAACTTAAGCCGAACCTTTACGGTTGTGCCTACAGATATTGGATTCTAGACTGTAACGATATCCTGCCTACTTAGGAAGGTGCTTGAGAAGCTGCTGGGGGTAGTACCTCGAAGGCATTGAGATTCATAACAATCATGTGAATGTGTTCTTTCTTGAAATCATAACATGCCCGATCCCGAATGTCAACCTTGTTTGGAATAAAGTTGCTTTTCTAGAAGAGGAACATGATACGCATGGTACTTGAAGTATCTTGCCTAGGAGCAAAGTCTTCGTGAGCTGTGAAGGTCTGGCTATGCAGCAACAGCTGGTAGTAGCTATAGGTATGCGATATATAGTCGAGAGTGAGTCGAGCGTACGATGTGTTTACAGATAAAGTACAGATATCAGCATATGATGTGTCATTTGTCAGCCATCATCAGAGTCAAGCACGTGCCAAGATTAGAAATGGTTCTCCAAACTTATATTCAGAATCTCGTCGTCGACAAAAGGTTCTGTATCATTGAGGTTATTGATCTTTTTGATATCAATCTTTTTCATTGCTTACTAATGATCGAATTGTTTTGCTTATCTCCTCGAGATCCTTCGGAAGTCTCGTGCCTCGAAATCAAGGCCAAAAAGCCTGGATTCCGTAATCACTGTGTGGTCTGACGATGAGACACCTGTCTGGTCATGTGATCTTCGGCAGAGCCTTGTTCGCTCATATCTCGGCTTCTAGACGTCATCGCTTTTGTCTTTTGATATCATACACGCTTCATGACTAGGAATAGCCTCAAAAGGATATCAAGACGCGTTCGCCAACATGTGGCCATCTTTTCAATCTATCATCTATTCCATTTCTTTATGCAATGCCGCATCCGCATCGTCCTTCCTACAACACCGTACTCGTATGCCCATTGCCCATGTTTGTTCAATTTTCTCTTGATCTCTCGTCGATGAGAAATCAACGATTCTGATTAGTAAACTTCTCCGTCAAAGAGAGTGGCATCGAACACTCTCAATGGTCGAGAATCATATCTCCGATGTGTCTACATCATTAAACTAGGAGATAATAGTAAGTTGTGGATTACCAACCATCCACCCAGGCGAAGCTCCGCATGGTGATCCCAACGATCTTTTTCTTTGTACTGGTACATATTACATATTTGCTCACACCTTTATCACCTTAACACCATTAACAGCTCTATTTTCCCGTTCATTGAACCTCACACTCTACATTTACTCACATTTACATATATAATTCCGCCCAAAACTAGTCAACATGTCCCAATCAATCCCCAAAACCACCAAAACGTGGAGAATCGAAGGAGTAAACGGATTTGACAGCTTGAAATATGATACTCAAGCTACTCTTCCAGAATTGGGTGCTAACGATGTCCTCGTGAAACTTCACGCTGCGTCATTGAACTACAGAGATTTGATAATTCCCAAAGTAAGTTTGCAAAGCCAATGCTGTCTTTGATAATGCTGCTCCCGTAAGTAAAACTAACCAGTTATTTTCTTCCGTAGGGCCAATATCCATTTCCACTCAGAGATGGCATAATTCCCGGCTCTGACGGTGCCGGCGAAGTTCTCGCTGTTGGATCAAAAGTAACTCGTTTTACACCCGGTGCCAAAGTCGTTACTCTTTTCAGTCAAACTCACTATGGCGGTTCGCTCGATCATTTATCTGTTCAAAGTGGCTTAGGTGGTGCTGTGGATGGCACACTTCGTCAACACGGCATTTTTAACGAAAACGGGCTCGTAGACATGCCTACCTCCCTTTCATACCTCGAAGGAGCAACTCTGCCATGTGCAGCCGTCACGGCTTGGAATGCTCTTTATGGGTTAAAGCCGGTGAAGCCTGGTGATGTGGTTCTCACGCAAGGAACTGGTGGTGTTAGCATATTCGCTGTCCAATTTGCCAAAGCAGCTGGGGCAACCGTGATTGCCACAACCTCCTCCGAGTCAAAAGCTTCGACGCTCAAGAAACTCGGTGCCGACCACGTAATCAATTACAAAACCACTCCAGAATGGGGTGCACATGCCAAATCTCTCACTCCCTTGTCCGCTGGCGTAACGCACATTCTCGAAGTCGGCGGTCCTACTACCATGGCACAATCTCTAAAGGCCATCAAGATCGACGGCGTTATCAGTATAATCGGATTTGTAGGCGGGCAAGCAAAAGAAAAAGAGCCAGGGTTTCTGGACTGTTTGATAAACATCTGCACAGTTAGAGGTTTGCTCGTAGGAAGCAGAGAAATGTTCGAGGACATGAACAGGGCAATTGATGCAAATGGAATCAAACCAGTGGTTGATGAAAAGGTATTCGGACTGGATGAGCTTAAGGAGGCCTATCAATACATGTGGGACCAGAAGCATTTTGGCAAGTTGGCCATTAAAATTGAGTAGAGGCATATAAGCATTTTACCGTGGTACTAGTACAATTCGGGACTGTCAGGATGCCATTTCGACCATATTATCAGTATATACTATAAAAAAGGAGGAATACCGATGAAACCCTACCTCATAGACACCTTTTTAGATGGTACACAATATTCACAATTTAAGCATGTTTTTTCCATCCTATCTTATCCCTTTCCACTTGGTATTCTGGGATTTCCAATTTTCACATGTTCTCAGAAAAGCAATATTCATGGTCGACAAAATCCAAATTCTTTGATCCTGCTTTGCTCTCCATTTTTTATCTGCCGCTTCCCATTCATTTTCTCACCTTGCTTGTCCCACTCTCTACAGTAATCAGATCTACAAGATCGGCTATCAGAATTCACTAGCTGGGGCTCTTTTGCGTATGCGAATTTGCAGCACAGTGCTCATTCTGTTTCAACAATAGGATTCTACTTTATGATTCCCATCTTGCCCACCCATGTACTCGAAGTTTTTTTTGGTGTGGGCTGTAGGTTCAGATGTGATGAGCCTGACATTCGCACATTTTTGAACCTTTGCACTTGTATGCTTAGAGAGAAGAAATGTACGATGCTTCTAAATAGTTCTTAGATGATCTTCATGTCGGACTGTAGCTTAGGATATTGAAAGAAGAGTCCGCTTTGATCATTGATAGTTGGATAAGCTTGTTCCTGTGTAAATCTCAGGGGCATTTCAGTGGATGCTTGAATCTCTTGTACTTTCTTTTACATCTTAAAGCATCGTATTGCATCGCAAGTCTTTCTTTTCAACAGTCATGCCGTGATTTGATGGTGCAAAATGCGAGGTGTAGATTATTTCGAAATGAATCTATGTGATCGATTAGACCTTCTCGCAAAAGTGAGTGGCTGGATACCTAAGGATGTCTATAAAAGGGCGATTTCCTCTCATTGTCTACTAATATTAACTTAGGAGCTGCTATAGCAGCATCTGGTTCACCGTGTGGTGAGACGTTGACGTTTTGTCCCCAGGAACGGACGGTCTAAGTTTCACAAGGTCGGTCTCATCAAAAATGCTCAAATATAGGTCTTGTAGTACTCCGCAAACATCAATTAGATGAGGCTTTGCTAGCCCTCCTGGATTTACTGCCATTAGGACAGAACGATTCAATATGTAGCGAGCCATGGTTTTGCCTTTCTAACGATACATTTTATAGCCTGGCCGTTCAATCATTAATATCAAGCAAGCTTCACTGGTTTTCCAGAAGCCAGCGCCGCATCAAAACATTGTTGAGTGACTCTCGGACAATGACACCCACGGAAAACCCTTCGCCTATGCGTACATCTGCGCCAGTTTCGCATTATTAATCAATTACCGCTGCTCGTTTTAGAATTGTGGTTGTAGCAATAATAGCAATTGTAATAACAAAGTAATCATTATCGGCTTGTGTGTTTTTTCTGTTAACTGAATCTGGAATCACGCTTTAGGGCTATGTCTGAATACTACTATATTAGCATAAGAATATTTTAACATTTCTAATCATTTAAACTTTCAAGCTTTGAGATTTATACTCTTTTTAACTTTCTAATCATTCTAATCATTCTAACTTTTAAACTTTATAGGCTTTCAACTTTTTAATCATTCTCATCACTCATCACATGATCAATATCAAAACGAAGTACTATTGACTGAATGTAAATTTGCTATATACTACATAGATGACAGAATCTAGCTACATTCTTCAAGCCAAAGCTATGCTGTTTTATGCGGCAGTAGCGAAACCAATGCGGGAGTTGGTGGTGTCAAAGACGGAGTAGTATTGCTCCAAGAACTTCTGTCCAATGATGGTGTTGACACCGGAGGCACCTCCATCGTTGATCCAGGCGTAGTACTTGCCGGAGCTGAGACCGAATTCGGAGTACTGGGCAGTTGGGACCAAGTATTGTGCTGGGGTAAGGGTGTAGGTGGTGCTTCCGAACTTGATGCCAAAGTTGGATGTTGGCTTGGTGGTGAAGACAGCAAGACCAGATGAGCTGTCGGTCTTACCACCGGCGGCACTGAGGAACTTGTTGTATGCTGAGGTTGGGATGTAGATCAAAGTGGTTCCGGTGTCAACGATTCCAGAGGCGGATGTTGCAAGGGATGTAGAGCCGTAAGTGAATCCAGCGATAGAGATACCCCAGTAGTATGAAGCATCGCCAGATGTGGCCTTGGGGAAGTAGGTAAGAGTAGCAGTGTACTTGCTGGTGTCAACTCCACCGAGGGTAAGCTCACCGTTGGTGTCGTTGTCATCCGTTCCAGATTCTGGCTTGAAGTAGACACCAAGGACCTCACTTGTAATGGAGCCTTGGCTCTTGAGGTTGTCCAAGAAGGTTGGGACGGTACTGAGGCCAGAGACGGTACTTTCAGTAAGATCAACTGGGCCGACACCGAGAATTCCATCGACTCCAGAGAATCCACTAGCACT
>JAHXJK010000181.1:0-106346 GCA_019395245.1 Botrytis pseudocinerea
CACCACATTCCGGAACCACACTTGTTCGATTATTCGTCTCATAAATTGGAGCTTGACCGCAATCTTGTTCTCTCACATAAACATAACTGACTGGCTCCCCAGCCGTTAACTGCGCATCCACATACCAAACAGCGTTTTCCGTCGTGTACATCCCTGCATTCATAGTAAATGCACTGTTCAAGTTCCATGCTCCCAAATCCGTCGTGTTTCCAATAATGTAGAGGTTTTCACCATAATATGTTGTGGCATTAACATAAAATCGCACTGGATATTGACATGTTGCCGTTACATTTGGGGCCCCTGCTGCGATGGCTGGAACATACACTCCTTGAGAAGATGAAGATGCGCAATTTGGGGGTGGAACCGATGCTGCCGCACTTCCCCAGCTAGCAGGATATTGACCGGAACGTCTTTGAGCCATGGTAACGAATGCAGCATAACTCCATGTTAGGTCATTGGCAGAAATGGGGGCTCCTGTATTGCGATCGAATTGTTCGGCTAAAGATCCACTACTGGGTGTATATTTTTGAGCAATTGCGACAAAAGAATCGGCGTATTTTGTTACGACATTAAGAATCTTGTTGAATTCGTTGTCCCTGTTCGTGTAACTCTTAAGTTTGATAGATGGGTAAAGATCGCGGAAAAAATTAATGGATGTTGAATCAACGGTAAGTTTCTTCTGATTTCTCCATTGTGCAACAGCATCGTAAAGAAATTCCGCGGCAGCAGTGGTAAGTAAGTACCTGCGAGGGTTAGCCTCAAAGGTAATGAGCCGCAGGGGGATGGAATGGAGTACCATGGATTTCCTCCTTGATAAATGTCTTCAGCATATCTTCCAACGGCGATACCTGAATTGTTTTTAATGCCAGCATTGATACTATAAAATCGGAAGCTGTTCACGACAGCCCTAAAATTAGACAACGCTCTGCTACTACACGGTTGTAAATTTGGGCTATCGCAAGAGCCATCAATATCGAAGATAGAAATCGATCCAAGAATCGAGGCTCCGTCTAACCCAGTTCTTCCGTTATCGACATTGATATTCGAAACGATATATTCTCCGTTCCAAAAACTTTGATTAAGGAAGCATAGAGCTTCTAATGCATTAAGATATCCTGGAGACTCAACACCGAGTCTATTGGCCAGATTTCCGGCTTCAACAAAAGCACGGTGTTGATTTTGTACGGTAAAAAAGCTAGATCCTAGAACTTCTTCCCATAAATCATATCCAGTTTGGTTCCAATATTCGCCAATGTATGATAAGTCATTTGCGATTATAGGCCATATGACTAGCTTGGCTCTTAGAAGCTGATTATGATTAATTAACCAATCGCTATAGGCCATTAAAGCGATAGCACGAAGAGCTGGACCATCGCGCTGAGGTCTACCCCATGCTGAGGAACGTTAGCGGGAGCCAGGAGTTACCTCTGAAGATTACATACCACCATTGAATCGAGTACCGTCGACCTCGTACTTGGGTTCACCAAGTCCTAAACCGTTAGGAAGGAAAGTGCGAGAAGGATTCGTAACAGTTTGAAGGATGGCTTGAGCTTTCACGTATTTCTCAATCTGAGGCTGGAGTGCACGATTGCCAAAAATAAATTCATCAACAAGCATTTTTAACGTCAACGCAGGAATCTCGAGATCCAGGTATGAGTCTGGAATCAATTAGCAAATTCGCCTTGGAAACATAACATTGGTATTTATTACAATCAGGATTGGTCTTGGAAGGACTTGCAATGACATAATTGCCTGCTCCTGATGCTTTCGATCCGTCTGGTCCAATATTGTTGAGAACACCCTGCAGAGCAATCTTTCTCTCAGAAGCAATGAAGGAATCAAGACTACTATAACTTGCAGCCGAATCTCTCGGTGAAATTGCAGTTGCTTGCACACATAGCAGAGACAAAATCGTGGCAGTTCGAGAAAACAGCATCTTGGATATTGCCAATGGTTCACCTCAAGTCAAGAAAAGAAGAAACAATTGTTGCACAAACAAAAGAAACTGCAGCAAAATGAGCTCTTATTGATACATTCTTGTACTTGTCTGTACTTGTCTGTACTTTTTCGTCTCATGTCACAAACATCGTGATTGGCCAAACTAGCCTCCACGTTTTTTACTCCATGTACTCCAGATGGAAGGAGCAAGACGACGGCCCGATTATCTTGCGGGGTTACAAGCGGGGAAGGTACATAAATGCATGGAAGCCAAGTACTTTTGACATGTGAGGCCTAATATCAGGGGTTCTGTAATATCGTGCCGTCGTCTTTTACATAACATTGCTGCGGGAAAATAGCAATCTCAGCTAGTACGGAAAATAGGACATTCGCGAGTCGAACAGGTACGCTCTTGCAGTGACATCTATTGCCAATACCAAGGCAAGTTCGAGGAGCTGGGTTACCAGAACCTTCATAGATTGGTTTTCTTGAGATTCCGGACATGCTTTGCCCAGAATGCCCAGAACGTATGTTTGATGAAGAGAAGAATTGACAGCTGTGTAAAACGGCCATCGGACGTCGGAAATTAGAAGGACTCACACGGTGTTCTCGTGACTTGAACAAAAGGACATTTGTTGCATGTCTTAATTCAGGACCGCCGCAGAGAGATGAACACCCTCGCTTGTATAACCTCCCGCCATTATCATCAGACCACCAGGACTTTTAATAGAGCGAGTAACTATTCATTTATCACGGGCTTCATGACTTCAATTAATTTACACTGTCTTCCTTGGCCCTCCTGGTCTAGATGGAATAAAACTAGACAATTTTCTTTCACGACAAAACGGCTGAAGCACATCCATCGGATTAAGTAGCTTCAGGGAAGAAGAGTGCTGCATTCTCGAACTCGCCATCTCAGCCCCTGTCGTTCAAAGCAATAATTACTGCACGGATCCGAGTAAGGGCTTATGAGAAGAAGCATCATATCTAATGTATGGGTCGTATTCTCTCTGCATATGAGGGTTATAGCTTTCAACGGCCCCCTCACAAGAAACAGCAAGCACGTGATTAGATTTGGGCTAAGATGGGGAAGTCTATCTCCATCATTTGACGTTTTGCGCACGCGAGATAGCATGAGCTCTCTTATCATGCAGGCTCGAAAAACTTAATAAGAACATACTAGTTTTACAATCCTGATCCTCACCTGCGAACCTACTATGCACAACTCAAACCATGGTAAGCATCTCCGAGCGTTCCGCCGTCAATGGGAGAAATGGCACATAAAATAATGATGGCAAGCTATACTACTAAACCATCATGCCAAATAGTGGCCTGAATCTCCATTTTATTATGAGCTATATACCCTCTTCTCCGTAGCTCCTTTTTCTGTGGAGAAGAGATAGAAATACTTGCCTGCTAGGCGTTGGTTAATTCTATCTTCTATTTCGGCTTCTCGATATTCAGTTTATTGTCAATTTGAAGTTTTAGCTGTCATTTTTATCAGACTGTTGTTAGATTTTGTATGAGCTCCATCTCATCTTACATGTCTGGAAATCTTAATTTTCTGTGCACGATCGATATATTCTTCCTGCTAATACACTTGGAAGGAACATGGATCTATCTGCGTGCCATTCTTACTACCAATAACCCCCCCCCCCCCCCTATTATGACAGAATTTGCAGGAGGATTCTGTATACAGCTGCCGAAAAACTCATATAACTCTGTTCTTATAGTCAAACAATTTATGCCCCAATGGTTTAATTGCGGCACACGGTCTGCTTCTCTCGCCTCAATTCACTCATTGATACATTATATGTTCATGGAATAGGAGGCTTCCGATACTCTCCACAGAAGTATAAAGGGCGAATCCAGCAGTATGGTACGTATCATATATTGCGATCTTGAATTTGACGTTCACGGTCGATGTTCTTTCGAAAGTAGCGTTTGGAGTGAGCTAGTTAGTTGGTCCCAAAAGGCATTACTTGGAGTTGACCAACAAGCATTTACATACCGTCTCTTATTGCCAGTAGAATTACCTCCATCATGGTTGCTCAATGATAATGTCGAAATGACAACGGCAATAATTGCGATACTATCTGATCTCACGAGAACTACATATTTGATTTGAACCTTTGATCAAACTAATTAGTACCACATCACTTGCAACGAAATATGATTGAAGTAAATCTTCCCTTCAGGTTCACATTGAAGGAAGGCTGGTGCGTGTCAAGCAACAAAAAAAGGTAATTACTGAGACCACTTAGTAATTAGCACGAGCTCTTTTTCTGGCTGAAAACCTGAACTTATCTCCTTCATACTGAAATTTTTGAGCCATCCTTTCACTATTGGAAGAAAATAGAAAGGAACAATAGCCATGACTATAATTCTGAAGTGTCTCGGTAGTTAGTATCGATATACGGGTATATTAAAAAAGCAGGTTGATAGATGATCCTTTTCCATACTATGGTGGTTTGCTAGACTACTTGTGCTATGTGTGTCCACTCATCCCACAAAGGAAGGTTTATGGACATACCACGGGCGTACCGACGATATGGTTTTTGTGGTTGTAGATAATGTGGCAACTCGTCCGTTCAATCCGTAATTTATGGAACATGCAGTGAAGAACCATCCAGACGTCAAGGATGGAGTTATGGTTCCCGCTGGAAAGTTTTTCAACGAGAGATTTGCAGCGAAAACAGCCCCTTCTTGTTGATTTAAAAGACGGTATTGATGCAGCGGCGCTTGACTATAAAGAAAGACTGATTGAAGAAATTTGGGTTATTGTTGATGGCGTCAATAAGAAATACTGAGAAAAAGCTTGGGTGCGGAAGGAATGTATCATCATTTCCGAACCACAGAAACCCATTCCGAGAAACCAAAAGGTTCTGTTCAACGAGCTAGAGCTATGGAATCGTATGCAAAAAAAACTGGAGAGTCTTTAAGTAACATAGACCATTAACTAAAAGCCTGTTCTCCATGTTCCAACTCGGAAGTTTCACAAGAAATTGAGAGTCAAAAATGTGATAAGGCAAATATAATGGTGGAAAGAGGATCAAAGGAGAAACAATAAAGTAGACGAACAAAATAGGCACTACCTCACTCACCTTGCTTCTTCCCGGGACAACTGTATTGAAAATGGTATTTCGTGGGGCAGATTTGTGTCCCAGCTTAGATTTAACAAAAGATCTTGCGCCTGGAATTTGACTTTTAGAGTACATTTGGCCGATCCGCTTGGTCGTGATTCTATAATAATATAATTCGTGCCTGAACGCCTGGGTATTTTCCCTCCTCCCATGCCCTGCCCCGAGATCTCAAAAAAAGTAATAATTCATTCATTATTCATCATCACCAAAATCATCAAAAACATCTCCTGTTTCCCCATTACCTCTTTTATCGAACCAACCCCCAAAATCAAGCTTCATCAGCAGTCTGTCTACTCTGCCAACTTTAGCTGGAACATATGCACCTTCCTCTCCCAAGACCAACTCCTCATATCCACTATCCCAGCCATTTTTATCTTGATCTATGTCCCGAAGAGTTTTGACTAACTCTTCAATTGCGTCCTTTACGCGTGTTGCAATTGTTCCAAGTTGTTCTTTGATGTCTTGTTCCTCTTTGTGAAAGTCAGAGAATGCATCTACCACTCCTTCATCGGCCTCGAGATCGAGAGATTGCCAGACAGAGTGGATACGATGGACAAGAGCAACTAGATGATCAATTTGTTGGAGCAGATAATATAGTGGATCCGTAAATGTTGAAGTAGTCAAGAGGAGATTAGATGCGAGAGCTGTGAGATATCTCCTATGTGCATCTGCGAGTGTTTGAGGATCGTGGTTATGGCTGGCGTTCCTCGATGTTGATTGATTGGCAGCCTGCAACCAGATATCTTCATCTTCATCATGGGTTCTTGATCCACGCGTTTCTCCTGTGAGCCAGGCTGTGAAGCCTAACCAGGTTCCTTGCACAACTTCACCTTGAAGGTATGCTTCAGTCTCGCCCAGGAAAAATACTGCAGCGCTACTAGTTGCCCATACGCTACGCATAGCGTGAGAACGATCCTTAGCTCTACTTCGAAGTGTTAGAACTTTTTGTCGACCAAACGTCGAACTACCCACAGGTGGACCTGGAGGTGCAGGATGATCACGACGTAACGAGGTTATCTTCCAAAGATTGGTGAGCCGTAGATGAGCCCTATGGACTGCTAAAAGATAAGCATTGATGCTGGAATACATCTGGGTATCAGATGGAGTAAGGAACAGATCTAATGGTGAAGGAATGTGAAGTGTAAGGGCCACGGGGACGGAAAGTAAGAGGTTTCGGAAAGGGGTGGAAACAATCAGAGAAGATTGCGAAGCTCTTAAGTTGGCTTTCCCTGGCGTATTCGCATTTCCTTTCATGATGTTTAACTGAACAAGGTCTCTTGCAAGTTCAAGCAAATCGTCATCATCTTCTTCGTCATTTTGACCCTTTTGTGCGCCCATCGCAGCCCAGGTCCTAGCAAGAACGGCAGTGACTTCCCCTTCCTTCACCACAACGCTCCCTAGACCATCCTTCTTTTCATACCCTAAATTGTCGGATCTTCTCCATCGCGATCGAATCTTTTCATCGGCCTCAGAGATCAACGCGATGGCGAATTCTCCTCTGCCAAGTAGAAAGAATTCCCGTAATAAAGTCAACGCTTCGACTACTTTGCTTAAGGGTAATAACTTTTGCAATGTAGTCTGAGATAGGGAAAGACGTATAGCGGCTATGACTCGAGCGAAATTGGCGCCATTGATTGGGAATTTGATTGTTGACAACTGTCGCAAGTGGGATGATAACAGGTCGAGCTCTGGGGAGGATGAAGACGAGATACCCTTGACTCGAATATGATTAAAAGACCGTCCTATAAAGAGAAGCGATGATGCGGTAGAATTTGACACGAACGCCGGTAACAAGTCTTTAACGTTCATGTAATCCTGTGATCCGATCAGTCAGCTGCTCATCTCTCGTAATTGTGAACCATGGAAACATACCTGTGAATCATCTTCTTGTACAAAAAAGTCCCCGCGTCCAAAGCTTGGTAGCCGCCCATATAGAATCCAGGCCGATACCTGCTTCAGCCAAGCTGTCTGCGCAACCTTCACCAGACTCAATGCTGCCTCTTCTATGTCTGCATATCCTGTTTGTATAGCATTGCACAGCCTATCAATGACCATTGCCCCACTGCACTTCTTTCCACCCACATCTTGCATCATAAAGTCCACAATTTCCAGGAACCATTCCATCCTCCTTGTCCAGCCAGAGAACTTCTCCACGATGAATGTCAACGGCACAATATTATATGCACCAACACTCCCAGCATCTTTGCGCAAAATACCATTCTCAACCTCAAGCACTTTGCGTTGGAAACTTGCAAGATGCACGGAGCTTATAGATGTAGCGACGGCTTGGCAGATACTCGAAGAGTGCTTCGAAGATATAGTATTTGTATGCGCGAGGAGCTTGCAGTGAAGGTCACTTAGATGGGCGATAGAGGAGAGGAGGGACTTTTCGGAGGGGGAGAGGATAGAGGATGAGGATGCGTGATCGGCAGTGAGGAGCGGAGAAGGATGTCCCGAGAGGGAGAGGAGTATTTCGTGGAGCATCTTGAGTGAGAATTAGATCTTTTTCACAATTAGCAAACTCAGGAGACCCGGTGGAGTGTAATGGTTCCTCGTACTGGCTTTTCTTTTTGCCCGCGAACCAATCTGCCAAGTCGTAATATAACAATAGGATAGTACCCAATAACTCAAACCGGCACATCTGATTTACAACATGTTCGGTCTCTAGGGCGCATCAGCCAAACATGATATGTGTAGCAACTGAGCTATGGTTTATTGAGGTCATAAATTTCCCTGAGATCGCGTTGCAGGCGCGTTGCGGGGATGCGGAAGCTTGGAGCACCACCTGGTAGTTCCAGCCCACCACCTCACTTCAATCATAATTTTATTCATGTCTGCATTTTTCCATTTGCATGAAACTCATCGAATCACATGGGATGAATTGCTAGAGATGACAGCAGTTATCCGTCTCAACTAGAGGCCCTGCTTATCACGCCAATGCTCGGATTCTGCAAGTACGTCGTGCAATTATGCTCGTCGCCAATCGAATGGGTTTCACAAACGCTGTCCAAACCAAAGGGGGTATTGTTAGGATTGTGTAGAGGTAGCAGATGCTTAGGATCGCTATTCCTTCCCAGATACCTAAACACTACGTTGTCGCTCCATGTTTCCGTCTATCTAGAGGAAATTATGCAGGCAATGTGAGAGAGTGCACAAAATCCTTCCCTTCCACCGCCTCTTCCACCGCCCCCTCTCCTGCCCCCACACTGTCACAACACTGAGCCATTCGGAGAAGGAATTGAAGATACGCTTTTGGGAGAGGATATTCGAGACATGAAACAAAGTTGGGTCTTGAAAGGTGGTTACCGCTGTGCGGCGCAGTAGACGTGTAGAAGGTGCAGCAGAAGCGAGATGCACCTTTAGTATTTACACTTTCACTGACACGATTCCATCCCTTTTAAAGCTACCTTTGACTTTTGCTGTTCCTGACTCTCTTAAACAATCTAAAGATCAAGATATCTGAAAACATCTTACTTTGTATATCAAACACTACGACCAGCTATGGCTGCTTTTCGAGATATTGCTGTCTGGGCACAAACCCTCGCAGAAATTGCTGCTGCCCCCAATCAAGCCACAAGGAATGGTCCTCCAATCGCGCAAGCACTTTCTTCTCTTCAAAAAATTGGATTTCAAGACCTCGGCGGTGCTGTAGAGGCTTTCAGAAAACACGGTACCACAATCAAAGATTCGATTGAAGCAACCTATGCGCATATGCCCCCAGAAGTTCGGAATAAAGTTGAGATGGTGCAAGGTCGCCTTGTGAATGCAATTTCCTCCCCGGGGGTTATGGAGTTCCTAAAACGTGTCGCCGAGTGGACTATGGGTGTTGATGACGCTTTTAAGAAACGCGATATTACACTTAAAGAAACTGCAAGAACAACCTATAGACAGTTACCCCATGAATTTCGTGATGAGGTCGAGAAGGCGCATTCTAAAGTCTATCAGATCGAATGGAACAAACTAGCAGTGGACATCCAAAATTGGATTAAGGCACATCCATATCAAACAGCATTTTATGTCATGAATGGAATCGTATTCTTTGCTCCAGCTGCATCTAGTGGTCCGGTTCTATGGACGTTGGGATTCTCGGATAAAGGCCCAAAAGCTGGTAAGTGGATAGTCTCTAAATAACGATGGCGCTAAGTTTCTGAATAGCTTCCTTTGCATCGATGTTACAGAGAAAATTTGGCACGGTCGGCGCCAAGGGCATTTTTGCTCATACTCAAAGTGCTGCCATGGGAGGTTATGGAGTTACTGCTGTAGATATGGTAACAAGACTTGGTGTTGCTGCAAGTAGTCTTCTTGGTGGGATGTGGGGATCGCGGAAGTCCGGTAGGAGTTTTTTTGCGAAGCTCTGAGTTTCGTGCTCTCATGGGTTTTGATCAAGAGCCAACGAATTTCTCCTTGAAGCCGATAGAATCATTAGTACCAAATTTTTAATACCATATTGCTATTTAGCCACTACAAGGTTTAGCATCCAATTTCTTACTCTCCTTGCCTCTTCTTCGTCCCTTAAAATAGATGTCAAGACGTTATCTGCCTTAACCACCATAAACGACTCAGAATTTTCAAAATCGACAGATAACAATCAATCCAAGTTAGAAGTTGAATGAATACATTTAGGGTTTTCAATGTATGATACATATCCTATGTCAATCTATATTCAAGTACATTATATAATCTTACTGTATCGAAATTTGAAGTATTTCTAGTGTCTAATTCTATACAAGTGATTGGTGTGCCACTTTTCTCGTCCACGTGTAGATCGTTTAGTCGGGGACACGCATAAGGGTAGAAACAGGTCGAATTAACCTTACTTTTGCTTGTTTTTGACACCATGAAACATTCGCCTCAAAAACTGATTCTTTGTTTGTTCAAATTCTTTTTATTCAAGTAAATACATCTTCTCAAGTTTGTATAAATCGTCTTTCTTTGGTTTAACCCTCTACACTTACTACGATCATGGTACTGCTCTCCAAATTCATGAGCTGGCTTCTCTTAGCAAGCACAGCTACCGCAACACAAACTAGCAATGACATGTGCCATGCCAATTAAGATCTCTCATCCTACGATCCTGTCGAGCTCCAAACTCTACGCTCAGAATGGACAACTGGTGTCGACGAAGCTTTCAAGGAACACGGCGCTATACTCCAAGAGCCCACAGACTCTGAAATTGCATTGATTCCAGAAAACTTCCGAGACAAGGCGAAAGAAGAGCACGCTAAATGGTACAAAATCGAGTGGGAGCACCTGCCAAACATACTCAAGAATTGGATTTTGGAACATCCCTGGCAAACGGCCTTCCATATTGCAAATGGAGTAGTTTACTTTGCACCGGCTGGAGCAAGCGGATTAGTGCTCTGGGCACTGGGTTTCACCTCAGTAGGACCAAGAGCTGGTAAGTGAGAGAGACAATGAATCTAATCACTCAAACCTAATTCTTGATAGCATCCTTTGCATCGTTCCTGCAAAGTAAAATCGGTTTGGCGATCGCAAAGAGCTGGTTCGCAATGTTTCAAAGCGTGCCCATGGGTGGTTGGGGAGCACCTATTGTGCACACGGCTACAAAGATCGGAGCGTTCACGAATGGCTTTGGTGTTGCATTGTGGGGGTGGGCTCGCGGAAATAGTACGGCGTAGACTGAAAATATGAGGGAGGGCAGCACTATGGAGCATGATGGAAGAAGAAGTTTCGAAGAGGTTGGCAGCAATAGGTTGTGTCGTAGTCTAGGAAACCTGGCCGCTTAATACTACATATCTGATTTTTCACTATCATTTATCAGTTATGCAGTCGTCTACATTCAGATGTGCAATTCGCCACATCACGAATATTGTTGACAAAAGCAAAATAACAAATAACCAAACGAAGAACACCAGCCCCTCAATTTCAAGCCACTAACTTGCTCCTATGAAATTCTCTTTCTATATTTATTTCTACTAACTTCTCCCACCTTCATATCAAGTATAAAACAGATCCCATTATCCAACTACAATCGAATCTTTAAAAAGCCCCTCCAATCGCCTCAACCCTTCCAACCCCATCAAAATTCCGCAATCCCTCAAACCTATCGCCACCATCCTAGTATCAAACATAACCATCCTTCTCTCCCAAGCCATCAAGAAGTCCAACCATCCCCCTCCCACACTCTCCGAAACAATCACACCATACATCCCAGCCCACCCATGCAGCACCGCCTTCCAAACCGCGACTTTCTCCACCCCCGCTGCAGCAAGCAGTCCCTTCCTCCATCTACTAGGTTAGGTTTTGCTCATCTAGCACCACGAGCTTGTAAGTGATCCCAAAGGACGAGTTGAAAAGCACGATCTAAAGCTAATTGCATCATAGTACCTATTGCGTCTATAACTCAAAGCATTTTCGGTAACGTCGCTACTAGAAGTTTGTGTGCGGATTTGCAGAGTGTGGCGATGGTAGGATATGGCCTTGAGGGTTTGAATACGGTGGTCCGGATCAGATCGGGAATTGGCAGCGTGGCTGAGGGGTTGAGGGGGTAGTTGAGGATTTTGGATGAATGATACGTGGGTGTGTCTTTTTGTGGAAGAATTTGTTTGCGTTTATTTCACTGGCTTTTTCTTATTATTCTTTTCTTTTTTACATGTTGATTAAGGTTGTGGTTCTAGGCGTAGATTATCCTGCTATTCATATAGAGGAGGCATGGGAGAAGATAGAGAAATAGCAGTATTCGCCCTCTTGCATCGGAACTGATGTAGCAAAGCGATATAAAAGGAAGTTATTCAGCTTCCGCTGAATCAGCAATCATCGAATTCATGTCACCCGCAAGACCACATCATATGGATGGGCCGGCCCGTCGTTTTCCGTACCTACAATTTACGCGGCTTAATTCGTTTGTGTATGCTTTACTCCATACACCTCAGCCCCAAGAGCTTACAGGGAATTTATTTTTAAACCTCATGAAAAGATTTTGTGGGACTCAAAGCCAAGAATCTCAGAATGGTACTGGTCTTTAGACGCAAAGATGTAGGAACAATTTCCTGAGATTGAGACCCTTGAGTATCTAAGTAAAGAAAGTTTGGAAGAAGCTATACTTCTATGGGTTGCCAGGTATATGCAGTAGTCACAACGACATGCTCTGCCTCAAGTATAGATAGATAGAATATTATACTTTGAATTACGATTACAATATAATACGTATGTCCTACCTCTGCTTTTTCCATTACCGGTCAGTTCCTTTCGCTTACTAAAATGCTCAAAGTACTCCATGGTATATACAAAAAAAAACGTGAATCTCCCAAACCATTTACTAGCTAATCATATATCCGGGGCATTTCAATGTGTAAAAATAACATACTCGCTCAAAAAATAATAATCATAATTCATATTCGTCTTTCGAGGAACCCTCTCTCGAGCCATCACTCATTAAGTAGCATAACTCATCAAAGCAGGCTCATTAGTAATCTTTTTCTCATACGCAAGAACATTCAGCGCCGCCAGCGGGATCAACGCTTCAGTCTCAATAACATCTGCCAAGCTGATTCCCGGCGCAACAAGATTGCCACACTGATCGCTAACCCGATCAAACGATCCCGGCCCGTCATTTTGCAGCGCATCTGTTACCAATGCATAAGCGACAGGATTAAATAATACACCTGCGTGGGTATACAGCGTTCCAGCCGGAAGTCCCAAGCATGCTCCTTGAAGAAAGGTATTAGAGGCGCCGACGCCACGAGCATCGTTCAGGAAACCCGAGGCGGCAGTTCCAATTTGTGGTTGGACGATTTCGTCAGTGAGGGAATAGACGGTAGTGGTGGGAACGTAGGCTGAATCGCCGTTGTTGGAGCGGAGTCGGTTGACAAAATTGGATTGGTAGTGTTGTTGGAGGACGGAAGGAGTACACGCAACGTCGTTTCCGCTCTCGAATCCGGGACAGAGAATGTATGATAAGACTGTGCCATGGTAATCAGGTGAAATGGCGATGTGGTCTGTAACAGTTTTTGGGATTGATGGCCAATATTCTGAAGGGTATTGTTAACTAAATATCTGAGAGAGATATTGGACAGTACTAACTAAAGGCCCATTGAGCGTTGAGAGATCCTTGAGACCATGTGACAATAGCAGTTTTTCGCGAAGTCATGGCATAGAAGTATTGAAGCGCGTAAGCTACATATTCTGCATTGATCTGTGCGTCATCAAGCAAAGCAAATGGTATGTTCAAATAGACCGGGTCGGCATAGTTAGTTGTGGCGAGAAGTTTGCCTATGTTAGAAGCGAAGGTGCCATAGCCAAATGCGCCGGTACCAGGTGACATGATAACGGGTTGCTTCTTACCCCAGGTAAATCCAGGAGGAATGTAAATTGCAGCCCGAAGAGTTGTTTCGTCAACAGAGAATTGTGCATTTTGATTTACGTTATTGTAGAATCTCTTGTTGGGAGGCACTGGGTTATTTACATTGTTGGCAGAATTGGCAAATGGGCTCTGAAGAAAATCAGTATTATACCAGACATCAAAACAGTCCACGACTTACAGCACCGGATGCGACAGCTTGTAGATCATTGGAAGTGAAACCATTAAGAACAAGTCCCAAAGCATTTGTGACAATATTTGCTGGTGGAGTTGGGGAAGCAGAGGGATCAGATACCCCCCAAGCACCAGCTGCCCAGCTTATTGCTTGGGAAACACTACTTGGTTTGGCTGTAGGTTGAGCGGCCAAAAACAATTTCTTAGCAATTACTGGTACATCAGTGCCCAAAATAGTTCCATTCGCAATTGCCGCTATGTTATGTCAACGAGAATTTCGATTCGTGAAGAAATGAAATTTACATACCTACTACCAGATTCGCAGCGGTCGATACTTGCCCAATGTCAGATAAAACTGCGGGAATAGCCGAGGACAAACTACCAATATCAAGCACTGCATTCCCGATGCCTGACAGAAGACCTGTTACGGGATCTCCTATAAGCTGTGGTTTTGGGAAAGGTGCTGGAACTGGGGCTGGCGCTGCTAGGACTAAAGGTGCAGTTATAACTGCGAGAAATGCATATGGATACATCTTTTGTCTGCAGCAATTGTTGGAATTCCCTCAAGTGTCTGAGCGGAGAATCAAATAATCAAACGTGATAGTGAAAACGTGCATAAGGGAGACAAATTGAGATTCTGATAAGAGATGAGGAAGGGGACGTTATAATACATCTGCTGAATGGCCAGTAAGATGAAATTTCCGATCCAACAGTCATGAGGCGCTCAGTGCTTTCCGGCACATTCTGTAATCGGTGAATTGATTGTAGCCATCCCCATCTTTAAAAGGGATCAGCGAGTGGACGTTGTGCCCATCCGATGAGGCTGAACTAGAAGTGGTTAGACGTGCGGAATGAAGGGCCAGCTCAGCCAACTGGCGTTGTCAGGCCACATCGTATTTAGTTAGGGGGCTCGGAGGAAACATTAGCGAGCAAAGAGCCATGATGTACATGGCGGTCACGGATGTTAGCTAATCTGATTGTTCAATACCGGTATTCCACATCGAGGGGAACGGACGGAGGGAGGGATTTAAACGTGGTTTTTTCCGCAGACTTAGCTAGTTGGGTGGGGGGTATAGAAAGATTGTCTCTCGTATAGCGACTCTCAAATCAACATGCCTCGAGCATGCCTCCTGCATTAAAAGCGGAGAAGCCGACGGTAAACAAAAAAAAGGGACCTCGTAGCACTACGGTAATGTAAATCCGACTTGAAGGAACTAACAAAGCCCTGTCATCATTCGGAAACGGTGGGTTTCGATCGAAATCGTAAAGTGTTAAGCAATCTGTCAACGACTATGACAGTGTGTATCTTGTTTTGATATATGGACTTTGTATGCCATCATTCGTAGATCGGCAAGTAACATTCGACAATGTTCGAATTTCGCTGCCGTTGAACTGACACCAAGGAGCCATTGGCCTCACTCGTCAGTGGTGACCGGTCTGGCTTCTTACCGGTGATAGCATCAACCTCGTCGTAAAGTTCTGGACGGCTTTCGACAACCTCGGGATCAACAAATACCAATTATGACTAGTGATATAACAACAATTTTCCCTGGATGCTCAAATGCAAATAGATGGGCCTTTACTTGCTGGAGCTTTCCAACATGAATGTGAGGAATAGAGGAGCCGAAGCATTACTCCGCATGTGATGGCCTGGCAATCTCATCTAGAGATACATATTTCCATTCGCCATCCAATCTCACATTGCAAAGAAATGAGATCTTCTTAGAGCGATGCTTCTTCACAAAAGTGGCCACGTTAAAAAAATAAGTCTCATTTGATTTTAACAATCGCAAGTATGGTATCATTCACATGTATCAATGGCGATGTGTAGGTGTGAAATTTATAGTTTGCATTTCATTTATCTAACTAAATATTGGGAACTTACCGTGTCACTTTGTGTTCAGAATAGTTTTTGCTTTCGGGCAACTCTTCAAGCACCAGTTGATAGCATACTGACTTAGGCAATCCGCAAGCTGCAGGGCCATTACAGTCCCTTGACATACCGACAGTAATCCAGAAGGCCCATGTAACCCTGCCTTCTATAATGTTCAATCAGAATCGACGTTCAGTAGGGCTACAGAGCAATGTTACATTGCGCAAAATTTTGCGGATTAGCAGTCGTTCAACGTAGCATCCATGTCGATATAGGGAATGTTCTCTAAGACCCCCAATCAATGAAGGTTTCTGTATGCATTGTCAGCAAGTGATCATGATGTTATATTGTATGACAAGATGGCAGAATTGAAAGCATTCAGGAAAAAATTAGAGTTGTTGTTTTTGGTCTTCAGGGTGCGATGCACTCGGGGTTAAAAAGCTATGATTTGTTCATCACAAAGCTTATGGGTGGTATGCGATACGTAAAAAGAGAATTGTAACTAACCTTTCATGAATTGTTGTTGTGTCCGGCGAAGGCGTTGAAATTGAAGTGAGAAGAAGTGATAAAACAATGGGCGCGAGATGGTGAATAAAGTTCCTAGCCTTAACACAAACACTTGCGGTACTTCTGTTATACCATTTCCATGCGCATTGGAAACATGGCACAAGTTGCAATGCGTTTATTCGATTGATGGTGATTCTGGTTGTAGCAGAAGAAGAAGTAGAAGTCGCAGAGAAGAAATCAGAATTTTTAAATTTACTCCAAGATCTTTATGGAACTAGCGGGGGAGGGGCCGCTTCGAGCTTCGATGACATAATCATTCCACCATCTACACATGACCAGGTTTCCAGTGTCATTTTAGCTGCTGCAGAGATCGAAGAATTGATGGCTTGACAGAGGACGATACAGTGATGTCGAAAATCTACGGGAACATCAGTTCATACAGATACAGAGAGCGGTGACAATGTTGCTCGGACAAAATCTAGCAAGAATTTTGATCAAAACTCATCACATGACATCCGTCAAAAAGATTGAAAAGATAACCAAATCAGCCAAGAAACTGGATTGTGCAGTGTTACTGAAGACTGGAAGACCGCCTGGAGTGATGCTTGCGGAAGGAGAAATTGGGAAGGCAGAACAATGGTTGGACGTTGTGAAGGTAGGTTGATTCTCGTGCAATCTCCTGGATTGGGAATCAAACTGCCTGATTAGGGGATGGAGCATAATTGAAATATGGATGAACAGCTGATGATGTATTGAAAATACAGAATCTGAGGTACAAAAATTTCGAATTGATGAAGAAAGAAGAGGTAGATGGGAGGAGGTTAGATGTACCCGCTGGAAAAGTCAAGCAAATGGAGAGTTTGAAGGACTACGGGGTAGAGGTCGGGAAGGACGAGGAGTTAAGAAAGTGGTGGAGGTTACATATGGGTTTTATGAAGGGAGAAAATGAAGATTGATGGGGTTAACGAGGTAAAAGGGGGTTGCATGATTATGTGACATTCACTGGGTTTGAAAAAGAGAGCCAAGAGAAGATGGTGTGGTCTCGGTACGCTTCTGGGATGACTCGAAGCTCTTACTCTCCGATACAGTCCCTTTTAACTGTCGTCAATTCGTATCAAGAGAAGGTATTTAGCAACCTCGAAGGGAAGCACCGCGATGGATCCCAGCAATTCTGCTCCTACGACGGCATGGCCTAGGTTGAATGACACCTCATCAGACTCACCAGCGAACCCAGAACAACTACTCACCGCGGTATCATTGCCGACACGCAATTCTGTATGGGTCGATGATGATGTCTCGACTGCTTATCCTCAAACTGCACGTCCTAGAGAAGATCTCCTTGCATCCTTCTTTCCATCAGAATCACCCCAGGTAGCAGATACACAATCTCCAATTAAATCTCACCCATTAGCGTACTCTCTTGCACCTGGTTTGAACCGGGCGCTTCCAGTACCAGATTCCATAACCGAGAATGATAGGAGGGTGTCTTCGAAGTATTCTGAATATGATTTTGACATTCCTGTACCCCTTTCTGCGCGCTTTCAGCGTGACTTGCGCGAAATGATTGGGTCTCCATCTTCGATATATCCTGATAGCGCTCTACCAGATTCCCTTCGCGTCTCTCGAGATCTCACTCCTGAAACTTCGATGAATCAAAGAGAAAGGCATCCTGAACCTTCCCGCTCACCCGGCTCGATTCGCCTTTCAGAACTCACTCAATCTCCCGTGGACGAGGGCACAGCGGAACTCTTTCCGGAGTACACAGAAGATACCCGCGCAGATAAATCCGCACATAATATTATCCCAACAATAAACGTGCTGCCCCAAAGTCCCCAGCATCCGAATGTGATGAGTTCTCATTCCCAAAGCTACCAACCACAACTATTAGCACCTCCAGGTTTGTCTCAACCAAAAGTTCAAAAAAGAAACAAAAGATCATCATCCATAATCAGCGGTCTCGACCAAGGAATCTACAGACCTGCGTCCAAATCCCCCCAGAATCGAGATCTCTTCTACGCAACCCAGAAAGATGACAGTAGATTTAGTCGACACCATCCCTCAAGCAAAGAATACATTCACCGACGAAGAGCCAGCTCCCTAGACCGCACCTCCGTGCCCACCGATCCCGAAGTCGCCAAACTCTGGGACGAGCGAATCAATGCCGGTCAACAACCATTCGCACCCAGCGATACGGTCCCCACATACCAAGAATTTCGACAAACAACTCAGCGTGTAGATTCTCCAAGTTCAGACCGATTTCCCCTCCCTGCTTCAGCAATCTCTCAATATGAAGGCATTCCACCTCATCTGAGACCTGCCCGCGAATCAGATTTCAGATTCGACCCAAAATTGGTGCAGGAAATATACGAAGAAAGATGGAAGATTTCTGAGGGCTATGAGGATTTGCAGGCATATTTTAGTGATCCCAAAGAAGGTCCTTACAAGCACCTTGACATCAAGGAATGGGTTGGTTGAACTTTTCGAATACTTGGAAAGGAGAGATCGGCAAGCGACAGAGAGGGAGATTATTTTTGAATTGAGGGCCATCTAGAAAAATACTGGGTTTTAGTGATGATGGTTGTGACATCGTTGCTTGTCAAGTTGAGTGGGATATTTTGGAGGCTTTTTTTTAATGTCAGCTGCCATGATTGGAAACCGGGGAGTTTATTCTAGCTCACACCATGGTAATCGATGAGTTATTTTGTGACTTTTGCGAGTGTTTTCATCCAATTTTCATGTTTTGATTGTCCTGACTTTCTCTCCACATCACTTCTCAATGCACCAGTTGTCACACGCTGATGACCTTCCTCTTCATATATGATTGTCAATTTCTTTATATGAAATTGTAGGTATCAAACTTTCCATGATTTTTTTCTGTGAGTTTGCCATATCATGAGCAAACTTTTTCCATCTCAATATTCATCACATGAGAGTTTCTTCAACGAGTAGGAATTCTGTCTTTAAGTGTTTGATAATCAGAGAATATCATGCTTCTATCTTTCCATGGGCTTTAAATTCAACCAAGTGGCAGTCATTCTATTAAGCATCAGGCATACCCATCTCCCATTCATTTGTAATCGTTCTTTGGAACCCAAGCTTCGCGAAATACCATTGAGATCAAACCGACTCTCCCACACAGCCTAATCAAACTCTGAACCATGAACACCGTGCGCGACCTCTTTCCTCACCCTCACACCTTCTTCCCCAGCCATTCTCGACAGACTGGCAGTACTCGTAAGCCGTACCATCATGTTCCAGGATGGTATTATCATCCAGAATCTGCTCCTTTGCCAATCAAATTATCGTCCGAGGATGTGAGCTCTTCACGACGAAGACGACAGCAGAGGAAAAGTTATGAATACAGCCATAGCTTACCAGCCAGGAAAGGCGAGAAGACAAGAAGCAGAAGGAGAGGTGAAGTGGAATTTTCAAGACATGGAAGAGCCGAAGCGTTTTCCAAACAATACGGTGATGGAAGTGGGATGTTTGCAACTCCGGCAAATGGGAGGAAGAGTATTGAGAATATGGAAAGAGAGAGGGAGGTCGAAATGGAAATGGAAATGGAGATTCAGAGGAGAATTGATGGGATAACGGAATTGCAGGATGCAATATGTCGAGAACAGGAGAGGATTGAGGATGAATGGAAGTTTCTTGAGAGGGCGTGGGAGGTGCTGGGAGAGAGTAGGGATGCGCAGAGGTGGAGAGAGAGAGATTTCAAAGAATGGATGTTGGCAGAAAGAAGTTTGAGTGGAGGGAGTGGTCGAGTTGGAAGTGATCGCAGTGGTCAAAACGGTCGACAATACAGATGGTGGAATGAAGGGAGATGGGAGGATACGGAAGCTGGCAGTCCGGACACGAGGGGATTGTACTAGACGTGAAAGAGAGAGGAACGATATCTGTAATCTGCCATCATCCTTAAGTATATCTTACTTCTTTAGCAAATCTCCCATTCGAGATCCACGATTGAATTGATGGTTTCTGATGACGGACCTGTCTGTGCTAGCAGGAGTTAAGAAATCAACTTGTTTGAGTGGCAAGTACACAACTATCAAGCCGTAAACAGCTCGACGGCCATGCACCCGTACCTTGAAGATGTCAAAAGTTTATCATCTAGTTTTCGCCAGCCAATCCATCTTCATATGCATATTCATATCCATACCTTATCTCAAACCCCAATCTGCTTTAATTATATACATACATATATACATACATACATATATACATACATACATATATACATACATACATATATACATACATACATATATACATACATACATATATACATACATACATATATACATACATACATATATACATATATACATGCACTGTTATATGTGACCCTACATCACTCCAGACATGTTCCGCATGTTTTCTAGCTATCGACTTCTTTCTTCACTTCTTCCTTTACCTCACCTCACTTCACTTCACTTCACTTGAAACCCCAATGCCACCACGCATCATTTCATCTTGCCCTCTACGCATATAATCACATTTCCATCTTCACTTCACTTCACTTGACCTTTCAAATCACGCCACCCCCGCAGAACCATACGCCACAAATCGAAATTCACTCCGCCTCTTCTTCTTATCTACGTCTCGCTCGTACGAGTCCTTCATCGATCTTCTTATTAGTGTTTCTCCTCAGTCGCGCATGTGTCAATACGGTCTTGTTCTTCACTCTTATTTTTTCCATCACGAAAGAATCTTTTGATGACTCGGTTTTTCTATTCTTCTTCTTCATTACAACTTCATCACAACTTCACTACAACCTTTCACACAATTGCAGAAGAGACCAGGAACGAATCCCGACTTGCATCTCAGCAACTTGTCAAACTTCAAGAATTATCTTTGCACCGTGATAAGAATTGTCAGAATTTGGATTTTATCATCTTATCATAGCAACTTAACTTATCCTACCTATCAATACTTTGACGACAACAAGAAACAATAAAATACAGACAAAATCAAAATGACGGTCCCAAGAAGACAACGATCTTATCTTCCCTCTCCACCAGCCTCTCCCTCGGAACAAAAACCACGTCCACTTCCTCTTCCAACAGAGGTGACAAGATACAAAATTTGGCAGGTAGCTCGCTCGAGTTCCATGGATGTCAAGAGTGTACCAGTCCCACCTCTAGGGCGTCGATCAGTGACAGCTCCTGTGATCGGTACTACCTCCGATCAATTCAAAGACTATGACCGGAGTTCATCAACCGAACCCGAAACTGTCCCAGAGTCCGTAGTGGAACCCGAAGTGCCAAGTCGGTACACTACGTCGTACTACCATATCCTTGGATTGCCAGAGAGTCCTGATATTACCACCAAGGAGATTGAAGAGGCTTATCAAAGCCTCGGTAAGATTTCACTTCTTTTCATTCAATCCTGAAATTACCTTTCAAACAATTCCGATTCACTTGACTCCAAACACGAGCAACCTAAACTAACAACCTCCACAGTATCAAATCCATCTTCCCATCCATCACATGGCTATGAAAACCTTGAGCAAATTCGTAAAACACTCACTAGCTCTATTAGACGACGCACCTACGATCGTGGCCGTCGTGCTCACTCACTACAAGAATCTCAACTAAACAATCGGGGGCGTTTCGAAGAGTTGAACAATGACTTTGGCAAGATTTCCGAAGCTCACAAGACCATTACTCAGGATGGCAAAGCCTTCACCGAGAATGTGGAAATGAAAAGACTAGAGAGCGAGTTGAGAATGGCGAAAAAGGAGGTGGCGGCAACTATTAAAAGAGAAGTCAAGGTCATGGGATTGAGCATGAGCTTGGATGGATTAGATGAAGAAGAGGGAGTGCCTTGGGAGGAAATGGATTTTGGTACCAAGAGTTCCCAAATTGTTGGGGAAAGATTGGGTCTCGAATTCGAATTCAACGGGTCTGGTAGTGAGGATGATTCGGGTGATGAGAATGGATCCACAGGAACATTTTCGGACAGAGAGGAAGAACGGAGACATCCTAGAATGTCCGAAGAGTCTGAACAAATTAAAAGGCTTGAGGAATTCGAAGAACTGTCTGTATCTGCAATCACAGGACTGTTTCCAATGCTTTCTTCTTCTGAACTTGAAAGGGCTCCGATCGCCCCAGAGATGATTTCCAACAATGATCAAGAGGGATTGGATGTCAAGGACGAAAGACTACCTGAGTCTGAAGAAGCAGCACCGACTCTTCTGGAAATAATGTCAAAGAATGCCAGAAAGACATCAGAGGCCAAGAAAGCGGATGAGAAGATCCTCAACATCCCAGAAACGACTGCAGAGATAATGCCCAAGTCCAATCCCAACAAGGAACCTGTTAGAACAGAAGAAGATACACAGGAGATCACGAAGCCCCCCAAAATTGCCACAAATACCAGCCCACCAACCTCTCCACCGCCCATCCAAACCGATCTCCCCGACATCCTCAGCGTCGTCGAACTCCTCTACCCAACACCTCCTCCCTCCCCAAAAGCCAAACCGAAGAAGAAAAACATTTCCCACAAAGAAATCTGGGAATTCGACTACAACTCTGATTCCGATTCCGAATGCGACTCCGAGTCCGACTTCAACACCGAGCACTCCCTAAAGGAACCAAAAATCCTTTCCTCCTCTGCACGCCCCATTTCCCTTCCCACACCGCAATTCGAAATCTCCGCACTCCACGAACTCCCCGGCTCCGAAATCTGGGAACTCGACTACCCCAACACCAACCCCTCCTCCTCCTCCCCAAGCACGCAAGACGAGGAAGACGAGGAAGAACGCCACGAAACCATAATTCTCTTCCTCCAATTCCTCATTGTCTTTTCCCTCGCAGCCGCCGCTTGGGGTTGGTTTGGCGGGGGGTGGGTTTTGAATTTATTTTTGAATTCGGTTTGATCTTGGATCTTGGATCTTGGAAAAACTCTATCCATGTTTTCTATTTCTTAGTGTTAAGGGAAAGGGAAGAGAGAAGAGGGGGGCAGGGTACTTTTTCTTCTTCTTCGGAAAATGAGATGGATGGGATGGGATTGAACGGAAGGGAATGGAGTGAAATGGAACGAACCAAATCAGACGTTACAGTCGGAAGAAAGAGAATGTCAGTGAATCGGTCGAGAAGGGGCAAATGAGAAACGAAGAAATGAAGAAATGAGCGAACAAATCACATGAGTTACCCAGATATGCCCGCCAGGAAGGAATGAAAATACACAAAGCAGAACAGGAAGGAACTTACAAAATGCTGCAGAATTGTGTAATTTGCGTTTTGCATATCAAGCAAACAGTTACCTATTATTTACTCACTACTTGCTCACTTTGCCTAGCTTTTATGCTTTCACGTTTGCTTACCTAGATAGATTTGCTGGGCTGAGCCTCGTTACATAGATGGATAGATAGATGGGTTGGCTAGAAGTGAGCATATGAATAACCACGACCAATACAATATCAATAATGAACTCATTCACAATCAATCTCCAACCATAAAAATGCGCAAAACAAAACCTTTGAATCTCGTCTTTAAACTATATTCTTTTTGATTTTGTAACATAATGCTCGTGACTTCAAATCAAGCAAGCCAATACAGGGTATCTTTACAACAACCATTACCCACAAATTTCATCCCATCTCGTTCATCGCGTCATCTTCGTAGAAATCTATCATGTAAATCTTATTCCCATGTAATCATCCACTGGCATGTTTCCTTCCACCCACCTCCTCCACATACTCTACAACTGACTGCCTAAGCCTTTTCTCCATCAACATCAGGTGTATTTGTCCCCTTGGAATGCGACATGCTATATGGTGCCTGCGAACGTGTTGGTCAATGCTTATTCTCTCTAAACTTGATACTTTCTCCAATGCGGTCCGGCGAATTGCTTCGAATCGTTCCGTCTAAACTCCAGGATATAATAATAAAGAAAATAAAGATGGAAAAAATAACAATGCACGGAATTCCCAAAACTAATGGCTCCTTTCGAAAGTCGATGTGTCGAAGAAAATGAAAATAATGGAAAGTCGAAAAGAAAGTTAAGTGTTCTGACGTAATGAAGTCGGTCTAGAAAGTGACCTGGGACGAGTTTGAGAAAATCTGCATACCAATACCTGCTTCGCATTACAAATTCTCCAGGCCAGATTCCTCACATTTCCATCCGCTCTGACTACCTCAGGCGCAAACTCAATACCAAACATATAATGAACAGCATGGACTACGCGTCTAGGGTATTTTCCATCTCTTGCTACTAATACCCCAAAACTTTCATCTACAGAGTTAGGTGCAATATCTGGGTCTCGATCGAAGCAATTGCGAACTACAGGTAGTAAAGCTTGCTCGACTGCACTGCGGATGAGAGATTGGGATTGAGAGTTGTCTGAATCAAGTGTAATGTTCAAGTTTGAGTTTTCGTCGTCGAAACGGGGAATGCGGATTTCGAATGGTAGAGAGATGGCCATAACATTGTGTTTACCATCGTGGTGGTAGCGGAATTCGAAGACTCCCTGGGTCCAGAAGAGTTTATCGCCCTCAAAAATCATTTCTCCTTCCACGTAATCTTGAGTTGAGCCATCTATACGTTTTGAGCCCGAAACGAACCTATCTGAAACGAGAATGCCTTGATCTGCTGGACTGGACTCGTACTCATTAGGAACCGTGGCAACCCAGCGGCCCGCTGAAGGAATCCGAGTTACTTCTCGAGATGCATTGTCAGCTACCATATACATACCTATCCAATCAGCTTTACTGTGTTTTGTTGGTGCTGTCCACTTCACTTTTATCGGTGCACCATATTCGAAAACGAGCGGTTTGAACCCGTCCATTCGTTCTTGTGGAAGGCGGGCGGTAATTCCTTCTTTAGAAGTTGTGCGCTTGTGGAGGGCCGAGTCAGAAGATGTACCCTCGATCGTAACAGAGTAATCTCTGGGATCATAACCGGCCAAATCTGGTGCAATTCTTGTCAATGTCAGACGAGCGGGATATTGACTGAAGAGTGCAGAGGTGTCTCTGAAGATGGTTGAGACACCCGCCGCAAATTTTGGTCGAGCGGCATCCAAAAATTCTTCGACAAAATGACCCGTTTCTTCTAAAACTCTATCAACATTACCATGCCATTTTTTTATTTGAGGTGGCAATGATCTTTTGATGCTTTTTGATAGACCAGCTTCTGATCGAAGATTTCGTCCATACAACTTCTGCATGTGAGGCTTTTCGACAAATTGAAGGAACGCAAGTGTAAGTGTATGACTGAGAAGCGCCAAGCAAAAGATAGCTCGGCTTCCTGTGATGAAGACTGCTCCCCAGATACCAGCAAGCCCGATTATACGTTCTGGATTATTGAGGTATCGATAAATGCCGCTGTACGTGAGTTTGGGAGCGTGGTCAAAGAAAAAGTCTCCAAAGAACCATCCAAATTCACCCAAAGATTCGTAAATACTAATAGCCGTCCAGAGCTGAAGTGAAACTAAACCAGCACCCAGCACGTGTCGCAACAAAACGAGTCCATAAGCCCAATCAGATGGGATGGAGTACATTTTCCAGGTTGCGGCAATGAAACTTGCGTAGCACATTGTCATGCTTAAGTGGTACATTCCTTTCCATTGTCTCCAAGCTTCTTCTGTGCTATCACCATACTTAACGAAATGTCGTGTCCACATCTTTTTGTTCGATTGTCTATCAAGAACTATTCCGAGACCCACCGAGTACCACAAACGCCAAAACATAGCATTTATCACAAAAAGTGCCTGATAAACGGGAGTCGATGGAGTGAGAGCAGTGATGAGAAAGACGTAACCTAGCAGTAGGAAAATGGAAACATCCGTAATCCGGAAAAGATCAATGTTGCCCAGTCCCATGAGGTTATGGACCGCTAATGGTTGAGCAGTATTAAGTGGCGGTGTTTGTGTGGGTGATGAATCTAAACTATATTCAAGACCCTCTTTACTTGATGCTAGTGCATTTGCATGATCGATGTCGCTTGGGGTTGGATTATCTTGGTGCTTTCTGGGAGGTGGCGGATTGTATGTTTTGTCGATGTGAGGATTCTCCACAACGAGCAGAAATGCGAATTGAGCCATGTGTGCAACGATCGAAATTGCTAGCACGCTATAGCTTGCAGCCATCATTGAGATTCCATAGTAACCAGCATATCCAACAGAATACATTGGATGAGGTGCCATTTCGAAAACACCATCAAATGTCAATTCTTGATCGATTAGGTAAAAGAAGTCACCCCAGTACCATGCATAATCTTTCACGACTCGGTGTGCGTCAAGCTTAACCCATAAGTTAAACAGAACGAGTATGATTCCGGCGCCCCATCGGAGTGTTGACATGACTAGACCTTCATCAGATGGTGCGCCTCCACAAGCAATCGCAAAGAGACAGTATGATGTAAAATCACACATCAAAATGAGATCCACCACTCTTCGAAAGACTAGCCATGTATTATACTCAATAGGAGCTTCCTCAAATTTGTAATCTTCTGGTATTTTAGTCTCTAGTTCAGTCTGGATCAATTTGTATAACCATGGTCGAGGATTTTTGCCAGTAACTGGATTTTCAAACAGGTTCCATTTCTTTGCCCATGCTACTATTCTTTTGTGGTGCGATTGGATGTGAAGGAGATATCCAATGCCAACATTGTAGCATCCTCGCCAGAAAAGGAAGATAACTGCGAATACCGGTCTCTTTAATGAGCTAGGCAGCGCGTAGAGCGCGAATATATGAAGGGCAAGTATGACCAATACGATTAAATCAGAGAGATTCTTGGGTTGTCGAGGATCGAGCAATTGAGAAACCATATCATGAGTCTGGGGTACTGTGAATACTGTGGATCTGTTAGCTTGGAGTTCCTAAACTGATACTGGCATGTGCAATCATCGAAATAAATTCTTCACTTACTGGTACCGTCGGGCGTTCTGCCAAAGGTCTTCTTGTCTTTGTCAAGTTCAAAGTCTTCGGACGGTGGCTCGGAACCGCAACGGGCTGTCATGTTATCCTCATTTGTGGTGGAAACATTGTTGATTCGTTCCCGTAAGCCATTCGAGTCTTGGGACTTCACCGAAGAAGTGCTCATGTCGAATGGACTCTGCCGTGTTGAAAACGGCAATACAATGTCGTTGAGGCTTTGGATCGTTCAATCGAGGAGTTCTGGGCGTTTCCAATGAAACAACACGTTGGGATAAAGAATGCAACGGCAGTGGAGGTTAACATGTATTTATGTTAACCATACAGATATGTCTAAATGTTGAATTTATAGAAGTGGGTTGAACCGTTTGCTGATGCTGTCCTTTTCTGCGAGATCAAGGTTGTTGGATTTCAATTCAATGGGGTTCCTTCATTAAGTTGCACCTCGCGTCTCTCCGAAACGATCAGAGTGGAGGTAATTCTGACGAATGATATTGCTCACCACCAAGAATACGGCTGTTTTACATTGCATTCTTGCTGGTAAATGGGATATCCGGGACCAGCTTAGATATGAATATGGATTTTGGTTTGTCATATTGATCAATCACGAGAATGGTGAAGAAGTAGCTAGTAGCTACCCGGCAGTCTGTATGTACAGAGAGCATGTATGAATGATTTTTTGAGGAAGGTATGACATGCTTTATATTCTTTTTTGTTGATTGATGTGATGTGACGATGAAAGTTGGGGAAACGCGTGGGGGATTCTGTCACCGTTACCATTGCCGTTTCCTCTTCACTATCCAATCAATCAAATTCTGACAACCCCAGTGCTGGTATAGTCGTACTGCACTTGTCTATCTCTCTCGCTTTGAATACTCTCTCTCCATCTTCGTTTCCCTCGGTATTCTAGGAAGCTGCCAGCACACACGCACGATATTCTTCCGTATTCAATCTAGTTATGCACGAGATGATTCTCAACAAAAAAATTCAGATAGAATTCTATAGAATCAAGTGTCAATTAATTGGCATGTGAAAGATCCAGTCGAATGGCCGATCAATGATGTGATTCTATCTGTATGCATGGTCAAGGATGCTTGTGAAAACCCCATTCTTTTTTGTAACCGACCAGAAACATATCTGGGGAAAGATGGAGATCATTGAAATCATAAAGTTTATTATATCAGATTCATGTATCCTCTCCCTCTGTGCAGGGCTCGGGTTGACGGAAGGATCCCGTCTCACCTTGCTATCCCTCATCATCCACGTTTTTATGATCTGTCGTGTTACTCACAAAACACTACTGTAGCATTTCTGCAATCGAGTGTCGGACAGTAATCAGGAGCGGAGCCAATAAGGGACCTTCCTCCTTGAAAGTGGCGGAGAATATCCGGTCGATAAGAACGACTGTAAAGCTACCATGGCAGTTCTAGGTTTCCCCGAGAATAACGTCTTACCATTCTCACAAATAGAATCTTACTCATGGGGGTTCCATCCATGATAAGATTCAAAGTATACTTTGACCACCTCTGTCTGACCGGAGACCTTATCTACGTGCCGGAGCAAATGAAAGCTTGGTAGAGTGCATTCAGGTAGAGGTCCTCGATCGTCGTCAGGTCAACTTCGCGGTGATGAAAACATCAAGTAGGTCAGTTGATTGTATGATGCCGCACGATCAAAGCTTCGTATTCGTTCGAAAGTTTGAGGCTATAACCAACGGGTAATAAGTAACAGTGTTAGAATCTTCAGAGCTAACGAACGAGTCAGAAAAATGATCATAAAACGGGAGTGATAGAAGAGAGGTACAGCATTCTGCTAGATACATGGTAGAAGACTGTACCGTAATGTTCTCCCAGACCTTAGCTCAATCTTGGACAGACGTTGATCTCTCAAAGAACCCCTTCGACTGCTGGAATGAGCTTAGCTGATATTACAGTGCTTCTGTCCGTAGATTTGCGATCATCATCCCATATGATGAGAAGAGCAGTTCAAAACATACAGGAGACAGAGTATATACCATATACTCTGATAAATTCTTCGTTGTGAGAAAGAGAAGGATTCGTTTTTCAATCCATACGTTGTTTTCATAGAGTTTAGAAAGACTGATAGAGATGGACCTGTCCTGAGAGCGATAATTCAAAGGCACGTGAAAGGGTTCATGCTACCCCGCCGGTAGCCGGTAATCGGAGAAACAACCACAACCTCACCGCCTTACCAATTAAGTCAATGATATTATAAACCAATCTTATCTTTAGCAAAATTCCATTGTTGCTTTGTAAACATCCTACGACTTTATTATCTCATCGATCATTCCACAATTTACATTTTCCATTTTACACTCAATAAGCAATTGAAAGAAAATTATTCTGAGTTGGTCGCAGTGAATCATGGCTCCATCTCTTGAGGAAAGGCCCGATGCTGTGCAAGACGTCCTCTCAAATCCTCTCAAAAATGCTCCCAAACTTGTCGCCCCAGAACCTGAACATTGTCCCGGTCCAGAATCCGAAGCGGCGGGAAAGGCAGATTCTTGCGCGGGCTGTCCAAACCAAGCCATATGCGCATCCGCACCCAAAGGTCCCGATCCAGATATTCCAGCTATAACTGCACGTCTTGCTGGTATCAAGCATAAAGTCTTAATTCTGTCGGGGAAAGGTGGCGTAGGAAAAAGCACATTTACAACTTTACTTGCACATGCCTTCGCAACAAATGAGGACAATACAGTAGGAATCATGGATACCGATATCTGCGGACCGAGCATACCCAAGATGATGGGAGTGGAAACGGAGCAGATACATGTCAGTGGTGCAGGTTGGAGTCCAGTATGGGTTATGGAGAACTTGGGTGTGATGAGTGTGCAGTTTATGCTACCCAATCGAGACGATGCCGTGATATGGAGAGGGCCAAAGAAAAATGGGTTGATCAAGCAATTTTTAAAGGATGTAGAGTGGGGAGAGATGGATTTCTTATTGGTGGACACACCTCCAGGAACCAGTGATGAACATTTGAGTGTGAATTCATTCCTCAAAGAGAGTGGGGTAGATGGGGCTTTAATAGTTACAACACCACAGGAAGTTTCACTGTTAGATGTTAGAAAAGAAATTGACTTTTGTCGGAAGGCGGGGATCAAGGTATTAGGGATCGTCGAAAACATGTCAGGATTCGTCTGCCCAAAATGCACACACGAAAGTCAAATCTTCCAAGCAACAACGGGAGGTGCGAGAGCTTTGGCTAAAGAAATGAATATTCCTTTCCTGGGAGCCGTACCACTAGATCCTCGAATTGGGATGTCGTGCGATTATGGCGAGAGCTTTTTCGATGCTTGGCCTGATAGCCCAGCCTGCACGGCATTGAAGACTGTCGTTAGAAAACTTGGTGAAGAGATCGGACTCGATCCCAAGAGCATATTACCTGACGATTGAACATTCTTCGACGGAGTCCATTCCCTCACAGATCAACCGATAACAAGATTCGGTCAGCAGAGCGTGATCAACATCCGCTCCGAGGCAATCAGTTTCCTGTTATGTCTACCATGATACTACCCATACAATTCGTCAACTTTGCCGCGGCTCGGATCCGTAATCAGAAAGTGATGAAATGCCGGCAGATACTGATATAATATCAAGGATAATTAGCATATAAAATTCGAACCAAATATGAGATTCAAAAAACAGCTTGATTATTGTTCAGTCCAATGAGCTTAGCAATGCGGTATGATTCTGGCGGCGAGTGCCCACCTAAGTTTCATCTCTCACTTGAAGTTTGTACACTAGCTTAAATACACTTGCCTGTTTTAGATTTCGTCAACACATGAAACCTCGAAGTCCTTCACTCCCCGCGCATTTCGCTGACCTTTGAAGCAGAGGGTATCATTGCTGTTTTACCCATGATTCGAATCTTTCCAAATGTACAGGTTACCACGAATGAATTTGTACCCCAAATTTGCAAATGCTACCATCTTCTGCGTCTAGAGAGTCGAATTCGGACAATCTGGTCTGGCTCGATTACAGTCACATTCCTATCTGAGCAAAAGGGACCACCGATTCAGGAAGTCGTGGCCGAACATGATCAATGATATAAATGCATGTCCCCAAGGTACCTAGATATATCGGAGTAACCTATGCATCGGAGCTTCTTGTGCATCGGAGGATTCACTCTTTTTTTTTTTGCAAGGCCTGAAATCACGAGATGATTTTCAAACGTCTAGAGGTACTTTTGTCCTTCCATGATCAGGAGTTCAGTCTTGCGACAACCCATTTGGGAAGTAGGGTATCTTTTGATGTTTTGTTCATTACGGCAGTTACTGGATTTGCCTACGCACGTTCTGTGACTTAGCATGCAGCTCGAATAAGAATGTGGATGATGGGTGGCGGTATGCATCCTCCGAGCTTTCAATACAGATTATTTGATATAGCAAGGAATTCGCTTATATGCCTCTATAATTCACATGTTATATGAAATAAAGAGCTTCTAATTACATTCCAAGATCACTTGCGTGAACTTGATTCTATCCGAAGACAAATCAGGGTGGCCCCTTTGAGCAAGTGGCTCCACGGGGGCCAGTAGTCGATTAAAGCCGACCACTCTTCTCACCTTGTCGTCCGTTCTTCTCAAGCTTGCTTATCGCGATTTGAGTCGAAAAGCTCTGGACCCTCTCTTTATATGTCCATGTATGAACATTAAACGATATTGGCCAATTTGGCATACAGGGAAAGAAATAGCGCAAGGTGCTTTCTCGGTTATACATCGCAGAAATCATTCGTCCGAATTATATCCACATGAAGAATGAAGGCTTCATACGTTAACAGCAGTCAGTCAGATGCAGGTACCAACAAGTATCGCTTAAAACCGAACCAACGATTGCCGAACCTATTGTCTTGAAAAAATTTCATTTGAATCTCTTAAACCACCACACCAGATGCAAGCCGTCGTAAGCTTTAGAGTTGCATGCGGATGGGTATACTCTGGGCATTCTCATTTGATAATCTTGTATTGCAAAGTGTTTGTGGGGATCAATTATTTGCGAGTGAAGTATTCAGCCATGTTTCATAGACCGGAACGATTTAAGCATCCGGAGAACGATTCCTTTGTAGGGCAGCTAGACTTTGGTACCCCTGGGGCCTGTATGTCAGATTATAGAGTGGGTCAAGCTTACGACTCGGATGAGAGGTTCGTTCGCACGGTTTCCTTTCTACATGTGGACTTATCCACCTGCACGCACGGTACTTTTCCTTGAAACGAAATTTATGTCCCTTGTCTTAATATGGATCGATATAAACCGAAATACAATACCACGCGGTTAGTCTTTCTGTTTTTGGTGGTTAAGCTCAATCACTTGGGGCTTCGTAGCTACCTGCAGCCCCTGTTTAGGCCTGTATTTACGAATGATAATGGCTTGTTTATACCGCGATCACATTGCGTCGCTACCCAAGTAGAAACTGCTGCAAGGCACGAACGGATAGGGAAAAAACGGTTCATCCGGTCTTTCTTGGTGGCTTCTATGATTGATGGATCTTTATGAGCCCCGGCAAGCCAGCAGTGGCGATATGGATCTCCAATGTTTACTTTTACCTGCTTAGACCCCGCTCTTTCGGTTGTCGATCGAGATATACTTTTAAGTAAGTAAAAATCGACCTTCTAACATGACAGCTGTGGGTCCTGATATCAATAACGGTGAGCTACTTCAAATTTCAATGGCTCGCTGTCGCTAACTCAGCTTGTAGGCGGAAAAGGTCTGGCTGTGATCTGGGCTCTCAATGCTGTCTCAATCACCATTGTTATCGCAAGATGCATGACACAAAGATTCATAATCCGTCAACTGGGGCTTAGTGACGCTTTGGTCGTTGTATCGATGGTATGTTCTCTACCTCATAAGCCATGAATCATAACTAATGATGAAGTGTACCATTTCTTCTATGGCAGCTTTGATCACAGTGCAATATCACTATGGATGGGGACGACATTACGCATATCTCGATCCATTTGATAGAATCGAGGCAATGAAGTACAATGCAATTGGGCAATCTTTTGGTAATTCTACTTCAGCAAGAGTCTATATACAAGATCTCTCTCTGACGTTTATGTGCGACAGGTGTCATGGGCTCGACTTTTGGTCGAATGTCCTTTATTATCCTCATGATACAGCTATTCGGAACCTCTAAATTAAAACACGCAGCTCTATGGACATTATTCTGGGTACAATTCATTCCAAATTGTATTGTCGTCGTCACATTGTATATTCAATGTAGTGATATTCGATCTTTGTGGGACACATCAATTGTATCTTCATGCTGGCCTGAGTCTTACCAAACGGTGAGTCTAGACATCATTCCCACTTGATTGACTTTCTAATGAAACATTAGTATATTGGCTACGCACATACAAGTTGGAATGGTCTAACGGATCTATTTTTGACGTGTCTACCGGCGACAATGTTGTGGAGTTTACAAATGAATCGTCGTACGAAATTCGGTTTGGTATTTTTGCTAAGTCTTAGTTTACTGTGAGTTCTATTTTTTGCCTTTTTCACCACTTTCTTTAATTTAATATTCTGGCAGCGCCTTTGTAGGAGTCATCTTGAAGATTGTGTATATTGGAGTGCTTGCCGACCGAGGAGATTATACTTGTAAGTACCATGATATCCATCAAATAACAACCCGCTGACAATACCAGACAACACAGTCCCATTCTTCGTCTGGGTACAGTAAGTTTTCGTCTCCACTTCCCCAAATAGCTCTTTCCTAATCCTTCAAAAACAGAGTCGAATCCAATCTCGTCGTGATCGCCTCTTCAGTTCCACTTCTTCGTCCTCTCTTTATTCGTCTTAAATCTGGCGATTTCACCACCCGCAATGGCTCTACAGCTCCTACTTTCGAGCTTTCAGGATATAGTAATAAGAGGAAATCAATACAGAATAATCATGTGTTCAGTGAGATAAGCGATGATGATTTGGGGTTGAAGCATTCGCGGGATGGGATCGCGATAGATGATAAGAGAAGCGAAGATCATATCTTACCGATACAGGGAGAGAAGGAAAGAGTTTTGGAACCGTGGGTGGTGAAGAAGGAGGTTAGTTACAGTGTGAGGGTTGAGAACACCGCGGATGAGGATCTTGAAAGGGGAGAGTCGGAGAGGGGAAGAGGGAGAAAGCATGTGTTCCTGGTGCCGAAAAGGGCGAGTAAAGGGAGTATGAGTGTTCTGAGTCAAGTTTCTGTGGTGTGAAAATCATTCATCGTGGAGTTTGGGTTATATGTTATTGGGTAATAATCGAGGTGTTGGAACGGGAATGGGATCTTGGATGAATATGGATGTGGATATGGATAACTTATACTCTAGCAAATCATCTCTTTTGTAAATACCCTCTAAAATCAGCTTTGTTATATTATTCTTCCTATGATATCTCTCGTTTAAACATCTACTGGTGGGCAAACGCGTTGATTGTAAATTTCTATATCAGATTTACTATTGAATCCTGAACGTTCATAAAAAAAATCGATAAAAAAATCGATATGAAATTGCAACGCCAAACGGACATCAATATTGATATAATTCTCCACAAGCGATGCAAGCAAAACATTGAAAAATTCTCTCAAAAAATAGAAATTCTCATTACGGGAAGGAAACGGTGAACAGAAAAAAGGAAAATTGTGTACGTACCCCATGCCTTGTTGTACATGCACTTTGTACTTGGTATTGTGCTGTACTGTATTGTATTGGCTTCGACCGTCTCGTTGGGACTCGGTAGCTAATGGGTCGTAGGCTGGACTGCGCTCTGGATGCGGGATGGAGGATGAGGGATGAGGTATGAGGGATGGAGATTGTGAGTGTAAGTGTGAGTGTGAGTGTGAGTGTGAGTGTAAATGTAAATATAAGTGTGAGTATAAGTATAAATGTAAGTGTAAATGTGAGTGTAAGTGTGAGTGTGAGTGTAAGTATGAGTGTGAGTATAAATGTGAGTATAAGTGTGAGTGTGAGTGTGAATGTGAGTGTGATTTTGGGATGGAGAGGGGATATTGGGTGGGCTTAGTTTTTTGTCATGGGCAGGGAGCACGGGGAGGTGCTGCTCCTGTAGAACGCAAGATATAAAAAAAATTGGATTTCGAAAGATCAGTTCATTTGGATGTATGCTCTTTTTTTTCTTTGGATATTGGATTAGAGTAGTTGTGGTTATTTTTGGGGTTTGAAATTTGCGGTTGTGATTGAGTGGTTGTGTTAATGGGTTTTATGTGTGTATTGTATTGTGTGGGGTTGGGTGGGTGTATTTTCTCTTTGAAAGGGAAAGGTCAACCCACTATCGTTATCTGATCAGAAGAAAAAATGTGTTTTCGATGTACAGAGTATAACTACCATGGCGTGACTTTTCCGTTCTGTGAGCGTGCTACTGTACATCTCTAGAACATAGTGAACTAGATGATTCGGTAATGAATATAGAAGATAGAATGGCGAGTGGAGTCTGATTTGCAATGAAGGATGGCTGAGCATTGAGAATGAATAAGCTTTTCTCTACTATATCGTACAAAAGCGTTGAAGCTTAATCTTCTTCGCACAGGCTTTCAGGGTGCGAGACTAGGGCGCGTTCCGCAGCGTAGGGCCCGTTATATGAGCATATGATTTGTTGATTTGGATGTGGATGTGCAATGTTCAATGTGGAATCGGGATGGGCTCGGGATTTGAGGGCCGGAATGGGGGGTGAGGATCTGCATTGTCTTGTGTGTGTATGTACTCTACGAGTACTCGAGTGCACGAGAAAGAAGCGGGTTTTTTGGCTGTTGAATAGGTTGCATTATGTTACTGTACTAAGTATACTGCGCTAGTAATAAATTGTAGTTGTCATTATCCAATCTATAGAGATTCTTTCTTCCAGCTAATGGGCCCTTGAATTCTAGAAAATGCTCAAATGAATGGGTATGCGTATGCATTCTACTCTGCATGTAATTCTCCCACTCTAGCCTCTAGCACAGCAGTATTGATACCAGATAGGCGAAGCCCCCGATAAACCCAGAGCACCCCACCCGACAACCCCTTGGTCCTTGCAGACGGAAATCAACCGACCTCCCCCATACACCCTAGCATATCAGCAAACTCCGGACATCCCAGCCACAACACGGAGATTGAACCAGCACGTCGAAAGATACATGGAATTTTTGTCACCTTTCCTTCGTGCAATCGATGTACCTTTCCGTCGCTTTCTTGCCTGGCTCATATCCGTAAATCGCATATAGAGTTAATCGGGACCGAAGGCCTATTTCCATTCGATACCAATTCCCATCCGAATGGTCTGATACGTACATTCAATAGTTCCGCTTTTGATTGATACTCTAATGCAGCACTTTAATATCCGTGATTCAAGCGTTGGAGAAGTCAAAGGTTGGGATTTATTGAGCCTATATACTTCCGTCTACTTTCCTCCCTTGTTGATAGTGCTTGTTGTCTCAGTGTCTTCTTTATCTCGTTTTCTACTTTGTTTCCCTCGTCTCATCCCTTTTCATCCATTCATCTCATTCGCCGCTCTCTAGTTCGCTCTAGGTACCGTTTCTCGCCAGGATGAAGGCTTCAGTAATGAGCACGGCTCTTGCAGCCCTTACCTTCCTCCCCTCTCTCAGCACGTGCACTCCTATCGCAAGCCCCAGCTCAGTAGCCATCTCCAAGCTTACCCCATCCCTCCCCCTAACAGTCAGTGTTGTGAAAACCTTTGGCTTCCCCTCCTGGTGCGAGAACTTCGCCATCAGATCCAACGGCAACCTTCTCGTCTCCCGCCTTGATACTCCCGAGGTCCTCCTCGTCTCCCCCACAAACGCATTCGACCCTATCACCGTCACCACCTTCAACGCTACTACTTATAAAGGTGCCCTCGGTATCTCCGAAACCACAAAAGATGTATTCTACGTCATCACTTCCGCCCAAGTCGACGACTCCTTCGTCAAAACCAGCGGCGTAAACTCCATCTGGAAAATCAACATGAACACCTTTGCTCAAAGCAACGGAACCATCATCTCTCCGGCCACCGTAACCAAAATCGTCGATATCCCCGGTGCCGATTTCCTCAACGGAATGACCACATTGGACGATCAAAATGTTCTCGTAGGAGATATCTACAACGGCTGGGTTTACAAAGTCTGCGTCACCACCGGCGCCTACTCCATCGTCGTCAACGATCCCAAGATGAAGATTCCCGTTGGCGCCTCCACCAATCTCGGCGTCAACGGTATCAAAATCTCTAATTCCTATCTCTACTGGACCAACACCGCCGTGGGCACTCTTAACAAAATCAAGATTGAAAGTGACGGAACGCCAATTGGCTCCAGCTCCGTCGTCGTAAGCAATGTTCCCAAAGCAGACGATTTTATTTTCAAGAGCGACGGAACCATCTGGGTTGCGCAAAACCAAATGGATGAATTGAGCTACATTCCCGTGGGAGCTACTCAAGCTACTCTAGTCGCTGGAAGCAATATTTCAACTACTTTGGCCGGTGTTACTTCTGGTCATTTTGGAAGAACAGCCAAAGATGCTAATATCTTATATTTGGCTACTAGTGGTGGTGGGTATCCCCTTTCTTTCCCTAAATTTTTTTTTTTTTGAAGCTTAGAGGTACTAATTGTAAATAGGATTGGCATTACCCATCAACGGAACCGTGGTCGTAGCAGGAAGTATCGTCAAGATCGACACCACTGGGTTTTAGCAGTAAACGCCTGGATTGAAGATGATGATTGTGATGCAGATATGGAAGACTAAATCCAAAGAATAGAATGGCATGAATCCATGTTTGATACCGATTTGGAGTTGATATATGTGTATTTATGTAAAAATATAGAGAATAATAACATCCTTAATAGCTAGTAATCCGTTGCCTATCTGTAGTAAGTGCCCTGGACTAGAATTTTAAACTATTTATAGCACCACTAGCTTGTGATATAAGGAAGAGGAAGATTTTTCCATGATGAAAACAGGTATGAACATAGAATAAGAGGGGGGTCCACGCGAATGAGCAAAATACCAACAACAATATATTCTAGAGCATCTCCACTTCGAATTATAGTTCTGATACAACCCATTTTTATTAAACCAACACATTTTACACGGTAAGCCTAAGGGTCATCCTACCTACCCACCGTACATATGAAAACCGGCCAAACTCTCAAAGTTCCCCTGGTGCTTCGGCGCCCTCCAGAACCTGCGTGCCAGGCATAAATAACAGCATCATGAACGCAACGCAATATGGGCAAGATTGAGGACTCATTGATTCCTGTATTTTACCTATTCTATTCCCCAGACTTTGAGATTGTCCCAAGCATAGTGTGTGGACTTCATCTCCAGTCCTCTCAGTCTCTGATCGGATGCGTGAGGAAGTGGTTGCTTCTGCGATACATCGAGATTCTCTTTGAACTCATCTGGATTTTGAGCCGTCCAAATTCAGAGTTCCCATTAATGAAAAAAATCTGCGAGAAATCTTCATTCGAAATTCGAAGATATGTGCTTGCAGCTGTCTGATATTCTCATTTGCATTCTTGGAACACGAGATAAGCAGAACCTTTTACGGTAACATCATAATGACATATAACTTTGAATTCTGGCTCGATGATTTGGAATTCGAACTTTTGATTCTTGCCTGGATGGTTATTATGATTATCTAAAATATGAGCAGATAAGCTGGAGTAATTTTCCGAGGGAAGAGGAGTTATTTTAACGTGGTACTTGTGAATAACAGGCAAGAAGGATGTTGAAGTGGTATATAGAACGATTGATGAAAATAGCTGAATACAAGACTCGAAAAGAATTGTGAGGCTATATCTATAGATAATCTAAAAATACCACAAATCTCGGCACCCTAATATTGACATAGAATACCATAGGCCAACCCGAGAGAGAGGAGTGGCGGAGCTGGAAAAAACTAAACAGGACATCTAGGCGTATCATAAAGATGCATAACATGGAATTATGTTACCTGTGAGTGAGTGTTTCGAAATAGCATAGAAGTGCTAAATAAACAATGCGTCTGCTCGGCTCATAGACTCAACATCGCTTTTTCTATTAACCTTCGAAGTAGCAAGAAAGGTTCCAAGTAAAACTCGATATCTCACACGGCGGTATTGCCGAGATCAAACAACTTATACGCTTTTGAATATTCGCAACGAAGCGGTTGTCCGAGTATGATGGGACAAAGATGCAAATTTGAAGAAATGAGTATTTCAACCAACATGAAATGTATTATACTATGAATAAAAAAACGGGCGTTCTCCTATTGTATCAATGAAATGAAATTGTCTCTTATAGGAGTTATCATGCTTTTCATGCGTATCTGAGAAAACATTAAGACGATGTATGGTGATTGTTTGAGAAATCGAAAAACATGTCCCTATAACCAGGTAGTATTGAATGAAGGCAAAATGTAAAAAGACGCCCTTTCCGCTTCAAATGATTTAGGGAATTCAATTGTTTGAGAGAGCCAAACGAAGAGTAAGATCGAAACCCTATGGCAAGGTGTTAGGTACGATGAAGGGGATGGAACATCAGAAGAATATGCATATAGATATGTTAAGCGAGCCAAGTGACCTGGAGATATGGGTATGTGTATACTATTGGATTATGACATGTAAGGAGAAAGTGAAGACGCTTTATTCATAAGGTAGATCGTGGAGGCATTAATGGGTGTAGAAAAAAGCCAAAGAGCAAGGAGAGCCGTAGAGTAGCTACATCTTGTCACGCGTTTGCAAACAACGAGGACTTGCATCAACGCTCGAAATTTGAAAGCGCGTATTTTCAGTTGCCTCTGTATCCAAAATTTCGAGTTCGTAAAAAAATAAAAAGTAAGATAGAGAAGATCCCGTATCTTCGCTCATCTATCTTCGAATGGTGTCGGGAGGTATGGCTTCGAACGATTTCGTTGGTTGGGAAAAAGTGAAAAGGCCAATCGGTTTTCACACTCTGATTATAAATCGATCTCCATGCTCTATTCTTGAAGCATTTACAAACTTTTGATTCAATAAAAGAAAGAAAGCGGTTGTTCTAGATCTTCAGAAAGTTGAAACACCAAGACATAGCTAGCCCGGTTCAAATTAGCTTTATCCGATTTGATGAAAGTACCACCCATCCAGACCTGATTGAAAACACTATGGAAGCACTTAAAGCTAGATTTCACAATCATAGAAGTGTTTATACTTCACAAAGTGGACTTGGTAACTATACAAGTCCAGCAATACAGACCTTGGCTTCTGGGATGGTGTAATTTCGACAACACCTCGTTGATTATGAATAAGACAATTTTCCAATGGCGGGGTAATGCAGAGAAAGTCGTCAATATATAGTAGAGATATATATAGGATTTGTAGACTTCAATTGTCGACTGAAATAGAAGAGTCAACAAATGGGAAGGTTCTATATATAGATCAAAGGCGAGGGGTGTCAGCGTAGCAAGTGGTAAACGGATAAGAAACGAACAGTGAGTTAGAATATAACTGGAAATGTGTGCATTTGTAATCCTCACATCTGTTGTAAGCATATATCAACCCCACAGACTTGTCAGATTGGATACCCGAATCCTAGTTGTGACTATTCCTTATCGACTTAAGACTCTCGTAGAGTTCTGATATGCAGGTCTAATGCTGACTTGCTTTTGAACTTTGAAGAAGTCATACATATTGATTACTGCAGTAATCCATGCTATGCATGTTCATGATCCACACCCATGTGCGTGTATGTAATTGACGTGGATGAAGCTAAAATAGAAAGTTATCCATGTCCGGTTTGTCGTTGATCTAGTCAACTTCGACATCATGCGTTTTCGATAAAACGTATAGAGTAGTGTTGGTAGACCAAAGATAGGCGGCGCTTAATGCATCTATACATCTTATTGACGTATGAAAAGATTCATTGTCTCGATTGTGCATTCAATGATCTCTGAAATCGTTTTAACGAGAAGTGGAGATTGAGTCCATCACGTGCACTTCAAGATGTTCTATTTAAATCAAACGAGGTCTTCCGGATCTGTTCCCGGGCCGATCTGCCAAGAACATCAAAGTCCTGCAAGTCAATCCTACATTATACATACTGTCACATCCCGAGGAGGAGGGAAATCGAACACGTACAACTCGAGGTTTGTGATATGAACATGGATCGGCGGTGAAAATATTACGATTCTTGTGTACTTGGTATACATGGCGTACAACACACATGATGAGGAGTCTGCATCTCTTGTCCGCACTGGATGGCAAACATTCATCATGCTCGTGGAGTTCTGGAAAATGCTCAAATAAGATACTAGATAGATATACACACTTATCCTACTTTGGGGCCTTGAGCTTACTACATGAGGAAGGTAATATATCAAAACCACTTACTAACCATATAAGAAACGCCTCTGGATGAATTCAAGGACAATTGCCAGCTGTAAACTATGACCATTGAGCGCAAAAAAGAAATGCCATCCCGAGTATCATGGATAATGAAAAACGCCATAATACAAGCATTGTAGGCAGGGTCTTTTCCTAAATCGAGACACATAGATGGTTTCTCATTGGCGCTGACTACCAAGATACTGTTGAAAAGATATCATGTTATGCTCTGAATGGAATCAACAGATCTTCCAAAATGTAACCGAGAAAAAGATCTACCTACTACTATGCCTCCTTGGGTAGGCGAGGTAGGTACAGTATGATATGTTTCAGGACTTCCAGGACTTCCAGGAGTTCAACATTGATAAGAATGCGCATTGCACGACATCGATCAAACTCAGGAGTACTTCTCTGAGTTCTCTGTCTTCACTCGTAGTTAGCTCCACGCTTGTTAGGTTATTATGTGCTGTGTTTGTACATTTGCTCGCTCTCGTACACAGGCTAAGTTCGTCCTTCCACCCAAACTCTCAGACCGGCTCCAAAGTAGAATGGCGGCGTTGAATCCTTGAAGAGAAAAACGGAGACAGTAAACTTATCTGAGTATAGCTTCATCTTCTTCTCATCTCACTAACCTGTGAATCTCCTAATCCCACCCTATCATAACAGTCACACCCATCCACAAGGGGATCTTGAGTCTAGAAGTTAATCCTTATTTACCGATTATCGAAAGTCGTGCCGAATCAAAGCATCAAGGGGGGCGATGATCACCGCGATACCAAGTAGTGCAGTACCTACATACATCAGTTCGGGAATTTTTCCCTATACGGTATATTTCGTGCCTTCACTTCAAACAGGATTCTTGCTTCATGCTTCACTCGCTCATAATTCCCAGCCGCCACCAATTAGTAAAGAGGATGCGGATGTGCGCCGTACGTACGCATGGCAAGAGATCTAACGAAATGACTACAATATTTAAATTGACCAAAAAAAGCAACAAAGTCGTAGATATCATTTCTGCACTCTTATACGAAGATGCGGATGTAGATAATTGATTCACTGCTTCAGAATTCCTTTTCTTTTCGAACATACCCATCTACATACATCATCTTTGTTCTCGGCCTTCACAAGGATACCTGAGTAGCATCAAGATCATCTTTTTTTTTGACATCGGATCCACAGCTTTCCGTGCTTCTTATGCAAAACTTACCTCAACTCCATTCCAAGTTCTACTTAGTCGATGAAATCGATATCGCACTACAATATTAATCCAAATTTAACATCATTGTGGGTTTCGACCGTGACATTCCTTTGATTTTTACCTGTGCAATATCTGCCGTTGTATCCCAGCTCCAACTACCTTCTCGCTGGCCAATGTTATTGGGAAGACGGAAATACCACAAGAAAATCTTCTGCGAAGATTCGCAGCATACCCAATCGTGGCGGCATACAGCCTGCCTTGTCTTGCGCCAGGATTTGATCTGGAATATCAATATCTTCAATCGAACCCCTCTTCAATATATTCGGGATCGGCCAGTACCACATCGGACTTGACTATCATTGGCGATCAACGATACGCTTCCCCAACTTATCCCGTCTGCAACAACAGTCCTAGATCTACGAAACGTCAAAAGATTAATGGAAAGCCTAAGCAGATTAAAGTTCGAGCGACTATAGATAATCAGATGCCAGGAAATGATGGGTCTTCCGCAACTGCTGCGGAGGCTTCAACGGCCGTTGCAAATAAACCGAAACGAGTGCGAACGGGATGTTTGACGTGCAGAGAAAGACATTTGAAATGCGATGAAGGTCTACCAAATTGTCTGAATTGCCGGAAATCCAGTAGGGAATGCAAAAGAGGGGTGCGATTAAATTTTATCGATACCCAGATCAAATCACCACCGATGATCCCTCCTACGGCAGATTGGTCAGGTTAGTAGATTGAAGGATATTCTTTCACCATGCATTTACTCACGCATTTTCAGTTCAATTCCAAGATGAATCCCGCGAAATTGCTTCGGAATACAAGGGCGGCTTGAGTCGATATGCGCACATCGAACAAACGATTACTCCTCCTCGAGATCCGCCCACCGAATACCCTATGCGACCTGTGGTTGTTGATCCCATGATGCAAGGGAATGCCCTTCCACCAATACAGACTGCTGGTGCTTTCATAGAAAACAATCTTGGGGTTAAGCAAGAGATGGCACATTCTTCGCATTCTAGGCATACAAGCAGACATTTATCTCACGCCGGTAGTGAGAGTTCTAGTTATTTGACTGCGCCGACTGCATACACTGCTTCGGAACAAATTATCACGCCACCCAACGAAACTCGGGATTATCTTACTACTCCCGAGGAAGTTCTATACATGCAAGTTTTCGTCGAGGAAGTTGGATTATGGATGGATAGTATGGACCCAATGAAACACTTCTCCAGGATATTACCGTTCCATTCTCTAGGAGAACCAATGCTTCTCAATGCTTTCCTGGCATGCGGAGCTCGACATTTGACTCTGGTCAATCCTGCTTACCAGGAGGACAAAGCATTGTACTATTATGATACAGCCACTACTCAATTGTTACGATCGTTACAAAACCCCGATCGAGATACTGTCATCTGTGCAACTACAGCTGTCATTCTCAACGTTTACGAGATCATGTCCGAAAGAGCGATGCAACGTATGAACCATATTGCCGGAGCACGAGCTTTGATTAAGGAATGTGGATGGAATGCACGAAGTACTGGTGTAGGGGCCGCATGCTTTTGGCTTAATATTGGCATGGAATTGCTCAGTTGTTTGCACTTCAATTGGCAGGTAGCCTGGGAACCGGATCAATGGGGAGTTGATATGGACTTTTTACGAGAATTGGAAGTTGGACGAGAGGAAGTTTGGGTTCATCGAATGCTATACATCGTTGGTAAAATCGCAAATTTTAGGGCATCGATTCCACGATTTCAGGAGGCTTCACCACACGACGAGCAAATTCGAATGCAATCTAGGTATGCAGAGTGGCAAAAGTTGAAGAATCTTTGTGATAGCTGGAACAGTAGCATACCTCGGACCATGCACCCGATGGCTTATTTGTATCCGTCACAGACCACTTCAAGTTCCGCCTTCCCAGAAGTTTGGTGAGTGTCTATCCATTAAGCGGGGTGTACAAAGTAACCTACTAATTACAATTTCATAGGCTTCTCAAACGTGCCACAATCGTTGGTAGATTGTTCTACCACACAGCAATGTGCCTTCTCCCTCAAATTAATCCGTTGTTGAGTCCAGAAAATGTAGAAATGCACGAAATGCAGCAAAGCCACTCTCGTTCCATATGTGGAATTGTAGCACATGTCAAGGACAGGGGAGTGGCTAGTGTCGCGCTTCGCTCTTTAGCTATCGCTGCCGAATGTTTGGTTGTTCGTCGCGAACAAGAAGAAGTACTCACCATATTCGAAAAGATTCGAAAAGAAACGGGTTGGAGAGTTGGATTTTTACACAAAGAACTCAAAACGAAGTGGGGTTGGCCAGATGAAACGACGCAGCAGCAACAGATGATGCCACAAGCGAGTTCCTTGTCACAATTTTTCCCTTCTAATACGCCTGCACCACCTGCACCGGCAAGACCGTCCATTCCAAGCGGCATTTTAAATCCTCTTCTGAAAACTGCGGATTTCTCTTTACCGAATCATCCATACCAACAACATTATCAACCACCAAACACAACAAATCAATTTACTCATACATATCTATAAGTGATATATCATGTTATAAACGACCATCGAGACCTTCATTGTTCATTACTTCGACGACGCTATGGGAGACGCAAATTAAAATGACACCTGAGAGGACAAATTCAGGGATGGGCGCCATTTTGCATACGGAATCAGCGGCACAAAAATTTCAATTTAGCGTAAGGAAATGGGGAATTGGAGTCAAATTGGCGTTTGGGGAATAAACAATCGGTCCCGGGTTGGTAGGCATCCCTCGGTATTCTTGAACATAGAACCTTGGAGTTTGAGAGAATGGAGGGCTTTCTTTCAGCGTTGTTCTTGGATAGTGTAATACTATAGAGCGATTGACATTGGTCGACAGCGTAAATACATTATTTATGAATTGATATTATCTCTGAATTTTAGAAAATGTACCTATTTTGCTCGATGCACGCCCTTATCGTTTGAATGGTTTGAAGCTGGTGAGAAGGTAAATTCATGATGAACAGATAATTGATGCCACTACTCTGTAATATTCAACTTGATGTAAAGGTAGACGAAGTTAGTAACATTGATAGGTCAACAAGTCAATATCATACAATCTCCTGCGTTTCAATTGTCAGCTCAATAGGAAAATTGCCTGGATTAGTCATCAACATTACCGATACGTTAACGGGAAATAAACCAATGATGTAAGTGACACGTGACTTTGTGAAATCTTGAAAGGTTTTGTTGCACATCTATAATGTGTCGGTCGTTTACAAACGTTTCAAAAACGTTTTCAAAGTGTTTAGGTAAATAAATCCTTTTGGAGGAGTAGTGGAGAAGAAATTCATTAGACGGTAGTTGTTGGTACTTTCTAGGTGAAATCCTCAGGTTGCACTGAGCTGTTAGGTTGCGTCCATATATACCTATTTTGAGTAGCAACATGTTTGGGTAATATCAAGTAGAGTGCGATTTCCAATAACAATAATCCTCATTGTTGAATTACGGAGGAGGGAGAAATCGTTGTTGTGGCTCCAGTGATGCTTATGTAACGAATCTACATATTTCAAGAGATCGGGCTTTTGGCGTACAACGGTTTCATCCAAAACTCCTATCCATGACTCTATGCGAAACTTGGCTTTCAAATCCCATCAACATTTTATCACTCGATCTCGGGCACTCTTGAGTAGCTTGACACGGACGCAATGTCCATACCTTCAGGCGCACCTCAGCCATCATATATCTTACGCGGACATGCGACTCCAATACATGTAGCGAAGTTTATACGAGGAAATACGAGGTTGGTTACTGGGGATGCGGAGGGATGGGTTGTCATGTGGAGTTTGGAGAGTAGGAGGGGGGCTGCGGTTTGGAGGGCGCATGAGGGGGTTTTGCTTGGGGTGGGGGAGTGGGGGGAGGGGGTTATTACGTGAGTGTCGATTGTTCTTTGTTTTCTCTTTTCTTGGGGTTTAGGAATTTGTAGTCGTAGGGAAAAGAAGGGGGGCGGGGGAGAGATTGACTACCTGTCATCGTATATGGAAAAGGAAGGAAGAAAGAAAGAAAATCGAACGTCAGACTGACATGTTGTAGTCATGGGAAAGACAACAAACTAATAATATGGAAGCTTCCTCCATCAGAGGAGGAGTTCATGAGTAAAATTCTTCCCGTTGATACCGTCCCGGAAGAGAGGAGAAAACCATGGATTCTACATATGTTAGATGTCAACACCATGAATTTCTGCGCCTTCGCTATGTGTCCTTTGTATCCAGATATTAAAGCGAAGGAAGATGGGTATAGCGGGAAAGACGAGAAAGTGGGAGTAGACGTTGAAAAGGAAGAGAAAGGTGGAGATCAATTGTTACTCGCAGTCCCGAATACGTTGACGTCGGAATCAGTAAGTATTCTTCTATGCGGAATGAGCAAGGTAAACTAATAGTTCCAGATCGATATCTTCCATGTTCCCACTCTCCACCGTCTTCACAATATCCCTTCACCAGGACCAGAGAAGCCAGGCATGATAATGTGTTTATCACTCTTTTTCCATCCTATCACTAAATGCTTAACTGTTCTCTCCGGTTATGAAGACGGATCAGTTTCCGTCTTCTCCTTCACTTCTTCTATCTCTGCATCCTCTTCTTTTCCTCCAGCTGCACCTTCATCTCGACCACCACAATGGAACATCGTATATCACTCCAAATCACACATCCAACCAATTCTCTCCCTTTCTCTGGATCCAAGCCCAGATCGCAAATTCTTTCTTACCAGCGGTGCTGATGATCGGATCATCAAATACTTAATCCCTACCACCACGACCCCCTTTTCTCCTTCAACATCAGATTCAAAATCGATAATAAGCTCCGCCAAAGACGAGCCCAAAATGCTGAAAACAGCACATGCAGGACAGCAAAGCATAGAGATGCGAAATGATGGAAAGATTGCCGTGACCGCTGGATGGGACGGGAGAGCAAGAGTGTACGGAGTGGCGAAGATGAGAGAATTGGCGGTGCTGAAGTGGCATAAGGATGGGTGTTTTGCTATTGCTGTTGCGGATGTTTTGCAAGGGGAAGGGGTGGGGAGCGGGGGAGATGAGAAGGGAAAGGAGTTGGTAGGGAGACTGGGACAGTTGGATGTTAAAAGGGAGAGGTTGAGAAAGGCGAGAGAAACACATTGGGTTGCTGTGGGAGGGAAGGATGGGAAAGTTAGTTTATGGGATGTTTATTGAGTCATTCGGAAAGCAGTCATTCACTTTCGAGCGTATAAGTTGTGTGAGGCTATAAACTCATGACATTACGACATGAGTTGATAAGCGGTTCATTAGAGAATTGAGAAATACACACACAAACCACATTGGATGTACTGATGAAGATCAACATTAGAATTATTTTCAAAGTATTAAAAGGAAACTTTGGAAGATTGAACAGTGAAACAATCAAAGATATGTCGATCATCTAAACAAATCGGGCATCACACCACTACACCAAACAACCATCCTCGCCCCTTCAAAGTTTACCCTCCCAAAATTCATTCCCCCAAAATATCCTTCCATCCCCAGCATCCCTAGCATCCCCGGCATCCCCAAATCTAAGCCTTACACGGCGACCCACCGCCCTCAGCCGGCAACCCACACTCCTCAGGGGTCACCAAAGTCCAATCCGCATCAATATTCCCCAACTGAACGGCTCTTCCATTAGTCAAAGTATTCATCGCGCTCTCCGCGATATTAAACCCGGTAGCCGCGGCATCGATGGCCAAGATATTGATTGAGATGCCTTGATACGTTAAAGTATAGCAAGTACCGCAGTTGGGAGAGTTCCAACCGGCGATTGTGGATGCGCTGCCGATGCGGGCGAAGGTGGGGAGATCGCCTTGGACTTTGTATTGGGGGAAACGGGTTTCGAGACCGTTGGGACCGTTGGAGCAGGAGACGACGGAGAGGGGTCGAGCGGCGTTGTCGTATCCGGGGTCGTAGGTTACTTGGATGGCTTGGGTGAAGGTGAGAAGGAGGCTGAGGAGGGGGAGGGGATTGCGGAATTGCATTTTGAGTGGATTAGTTTGAGGGGATTATGTGTTTGAATTCAGGTGGGTGGTAGTTATTGTTGGAAGGTGGTTTGGTGTAGTGATGTGATGTGATGTTTGTCGAGATGTCGAAAGTTCTTGTCGAAAGTTGATGCTGTTGATGTTGGTTTCTTGAAGGACTCTTGCTTCAATTTATATCCACCATCATGGATTTGTGGCTTGCAGATCTAATTGTTTACTATGATACGCATAGCTAAGACGTTAGTATCCGGACTTTTAAGTTCCTCACAGTCCTAAAGTAGTGGGTAGAATTCATGAAGTTGTTCCATTTTGGAGACCAGTTGAGTGGCCATGACGGTGCATGTTTTGAAATTGTAATAACAGGAAGAACCCAAACATCAAAGTTGGCTGGGAGATAGGTATTACTTCACGTTCTTGAGACGGGATGATGAAGAATGTTAGGAATGTTGGAAGCCCAAAAGAAGATTGTGAAGTGAGCGGCGTGCGGCTTGTTACCAAGATTCTAACTCCTTTACTAAATATAGGCATGAGATTTTCTAAGAATAGACAAATTTCTCCTAATCTCCATTCCCACTGTAATCGAAGACTTCCTTGAACACGCTCAAATGTTTCGACTGAGAACGTTCTCAATAATCATGATCTGGCAGCTTGCCTTCTGTTTTCTCACCAAGTTCTTGACGTGCCACTCAAAATACTACTAAGTATGAGGTTTTGGTATCAAGAGACTAGATCCACGCAGGCTTGAATAAGGACATGATGAAAAGATATAGTATGATGAGTATCTGAAGCTGGAGCTGGAGCATCTTTAATGAATTCGAGTGGTGCACGGACCTCTCGGTACTTGTTCAGATTTCCTCCAGCTTCACAAACCACACGGATTGCATGCTATAGTAAGCCTCATCTCAACTCCTGTTGCACTTGATATTGTACATGAGTTTTTGAATGTTGGATCGCATTCCGGATTGTTGAATACCTTGGGCTCATAATTGCAGCGCTCCAATACCGGAGGTCCGTACTGGTGGCTGTCATGATGGACTTCATCTTGGCCCTATGGTGTTCTGGTAATGCTCTCTCATCTTCTGGACATTTTGGCGCCGTAGCCGATACAGCGCTGGGCAGCCCAAGTCGGATTCTCAACCGTTTCAAAGCCTGACCGAAAGGTGGGTTGTTGCTCACGAGGCAAGAAGATCCTTCGAATGAAGTATGAAACTTCATCAATGATACGTAATATACGGATACAAAATTCTGACAAAGAATTTAACTCATCGGCATCGAGGCGTCAAGGATATGGTGACTGATATCTGGGATAATCGCCAGAGTCATCTATCATTGGCAGTGAGCTGACGCTTGCATATTCGAGTGATTTACTTTACACAACAAGTTCCTACTGCCGCGCATTAGTTCAGATATAAGCAAAAAGGATCTTGGAAACAGAGCTGATCAAGCACGCCAGTATGGGCAACGATTGTCTGATAGATGTGGTCACACGGACGAGTTATCTTTCCTATCCATAAAAGCATCCCGAGACTGGTAGCGAGGCCGATTGGATACTGATACTTACACAACATCTGCCCACCCACTGTCCACCCACTGGGCATCAATCTCACAATCAAGCCCCTCCATTCCATTCCTATCATTGACGATAAGCCCAAAGTCAAAGCCAAAGTCAGAAGTCAACAGCCAACAGGTTTCAACAATCACATCGCCTACCGGCATATGCACCAGTTGACCAGTCTGGATGTCATCCCACACCAACCCCTCCCCCTTCGACCCCTCGCCTACTAAGCCCTATCTTCATCCATTCAAGAGGATCGAACATGGTTTGTGGCTCACTGTCCCATGTCTTGGTTCCAAATCAACCCTTGATGCCCATCAAACTTTGAACTCTTGGCACGTCGATAAGAAGATAAACAAGCTCCTCACCAATTAAACTGGGACACCCCACGTGCAGATTTCATACGTCAGTAAGTGTCCCAAAATGCCATATAAAAAGTTCAGATCCTGGAGTTTTGATCGCATTCCATAAATTATCCATCCTCACGCGAATGGTATCGGAAATTGGCAAAAGAGCCGAAAGAGGGTGACTTATTTGGTAACAGTTACCTGTTTGGGGGAAATGCCTAGACACGTGCCTATGTCTATTCCCAGGGGATTGGAGTTGAGAAGGTCGCAATATGGTGGTGGCGGTACGACATTAAATGGTACTACTACTACTACTACTACGACTACTGCCAATATGATGGTGGATAAAATGAATGCTGTCCCTGGATTTCTAGCTAGTGCTGGTGAGTTTCTTCATTTGTACATCTTCCTTCCAGCAGTTTTCCTTTTGCATTCTTTTTTACGTTGAGGTCTCCGTTCTCATTGTACGAAACACGTTTGTGGTTGTTGGAAGACAAAAAGTTCGGAAAAGGTTTTCGGTGGAACTTTCATTTTGAGCAGGTGGGAAGCGATTTCAAGCCAATTCATATTAACCTTTGTTGTTTTGGGATTCCATCCCTCAATTGTGAGTGCGAAGAGACTGTTCACATGTTAAAATGCTTTATTTTTGCAAACCTCGATAATCTCTCTTCCAACGCCAATTAACAAAAGGTCCAGTCAAGTTTTGCTAACAATAAACCCCCACCAGCTTTCTTTACTTTCCTTCGAGCCAATCTGGTCCTGCCACCATCAACACTCAATTCTGCAACCTCAACTCCAATTCTGAGCGCATCATTTTCTCACAATCTTCCACTACTTCGCCCGTCGTCTCTCGCAACTATGTCTTCCAATATCGATGATGATACCGTTGTTCCCGATCCCCTTGACGGCGTTCCCTCTCTCACCACCGCCACGCTAGACACCGAAGAGGATAAAACGAAAGCTCTAAAACTAGTCGCAGATTCTATTGCCCAACAACGACAGATCGCTGCCCAAGCATTAATTTTCCATCCCCTTACTCTAACTTTTTACGCATTATTAATCGGGGTTGTTACAAAATGGCAATACACAGACACCAGCGATTTGGGGTTGCTTGGAACCACACTCGCAGGAGTAACAATGGCATGTTTGGTAGCAGTTCGAGCTGCCACTGCAGGATATTTACACACGGCCGAGGAGTTCAATTGGAATTTTGCTAAAAATGATGAAGGAGAGGAAGATGTTATTATTGGATCTCGATATGGGGAAGAACTCATCGGAGCACTCATATTGCGCATTGAACGAGCTCCTCATGTAACTGGATCACCAAGGAAAGGGAAAAGTGGGAAGAAGGGAGGGAAAGGTGTAATCAGGGCATGGACTACAAAAGTGAGGTATAGAGGCACAGGTGTGGGAACAGAGATGTTAGAAGAGGCTGTCAGGGTAACGAGAGGGAAATTTGGAAATTCCGCAGAGGTGGGGTTTGCTAAAGAACATGCAAATGCGAAGATGATACTGCCGGAAATGTTCAATGGGGAGTTCAGGAGGAGGGAGAGACGGGCAGCAGGAGCATTGGAAGCGGTGGTCGAGGGTGGAAGAGGGAAGAAGAGGTAGATGAATGGGTATAGATGGGATAGATTTGAGGCCTTGTGTAATTTCCTCCGGGTGGTAGTTCGGGTGTGGGTTCGGGCTTGGGTCAGGATTTTGGATACCATACAGGATTTGGTCATAGAATAGCATGGCAGCAAGAATGAGCTACCTCTCGGTGCTCTTGACAATCGTTTATAGCATAGCGAGTCAGTCTTTTGGTCAGGGATGGGCACAGGTTAGATATATTACTATAATCACTTCATTGAACTACATGTTTGACTGAGCTTTATACGTTCAGGGGCCCTCCCACAGTGGACGAGATTGATTGTATAACAATGAGATTTCACCCTCAATATTGACAATATTTAAAGTATATACACAAGCACGAAGAACGACTTGATCGTCGATCACATTTAGAAATAGAAGAATAACGCGAAACTTATGCGCAAGTATATAAACATGGTATGCGAATTGTTTCATTCAACATATGCCTTGATATTGAGTTCAGAATCTCCTACCCCGCATTATCTGAGCCGAATTCGAGGAAGTTCTAGTGTAGCAGTAATGACGACGCGCTGACTTTGGTTTATATGGATCAAGAATCCCCATCACTGAATGGTGCAAGTAGATAGAACGGAGATGGATCATGGAATGGATTTTGACGAGGACTCTCTCTCAACACTTCTCATCAGTGCTTTTCATACGACAGGGGTAAGCTACTTCGCTTACTGAATGACTAAGCGTCTCTTTCCCATTTTTTCTCCAAACTTTTCTCCAATTCTTTTTAATTTTATTCCCATCTTTTTCCATATTTCTCCCATTTTTATCTATTGGATTCTCTGCAAAGCACGAAGTATGCAGGAATCAACTGCCAATCACCAATTCTTTTGCTATACATTCACTCCTTGAACTAATCCCACGATTGGCATTTGCTAGCTAGCATGTGCCTTTCAAGGTTCACCCTCATGTGAGGTATTTCCTATCATGGATTGATAGCAAAACTGCTGATCTTGTCGGCTTACGTCGGATATCGGGGTAACGGTCCAAGGATTCAGGAAGCAAAGCAGCCTCGGGCAGCGCAACCAAACTAACTTCCCCACATTCTCCATGCTGCCTTCCCCATTCAACTAATAAACATAACATCACCCGAGAGAACACCCGCATTCATTCATTCGTCAGCTTTTACGGTTGCTTGTACCTATCCGCTTGAAGCGGCTGGTCGTACTTAAAACTCCCTCTTCTTCTTTTCAGTTGACTTTCCCAGAGCGTGAATTGGATTGTGAAGATGAGGGTAAATGTGAGGACAACGGCGCCATTTGTGCGGTCATTATTTCGACCGGTTCAACATAGAAACTTCTCATCATCAGTGGGAAGGCAGACGCAATGGGGGTTTATTGGTCTCGGTCAAATGGGTATGTGTACTTTGAATCTGCCAAAAAAAGAGTCAATCGCTAACATTACGCAGGATACAATATGGCGAGAAATCTTCAAGCCAAATTACCCCCCGCCGATACGATTCGAGTCTATGATATCAATACTGAAGCAGTGGAGAGATTCGCAAAAGACACCAAAGCTCTTGGGACTGGCGCTGCTGTCGAAGCTGCAAGTAGCATTAGAGAAGCTGCTGAGAATTCTGTGAGTTATCCCATCATACTTTTGTCTTTCGCAATCATATTCATTCTTCCGTTTTATGTGATGAGTTTGTTCCATGAATGATCTAAGTTGGGGTCAACCGTCTTGGTTGATCTTCTAATGATTTTTATATTATACAACAAAGCCAATCCTCTGATTTTATTTCAATCAATTGTCTATTTTTTCTGAAAACATCGGTTTCAACTGCTAATAGATACTGTTTGCAGGAAACTACCATCACCGTTTTACCAGAACCAGCACATGTAAAGAATGTCTTTGGTCAAATACTCAAGCCTCCACTTTCTACATCCGTGGTCGCCAACCCTGATCGTCTCTTTATTGATTGTTCTACAATTGATCCAACATCTTCTAGAGATGTTGCTAGGGCAGTCCATACTACTCAGCAAGGTCGATTCGTCGATGCACCGATGTCAGGAGGTGTTGTTGGCGCAACAGCCGGAACTCTGACCTTTATGCTTGGGGCTTCTGATGATCTAGTTGATCGTGTGACCCCAATACTCACGATGATGGGAAAGAGGGTGTTACATTGCGGAGCTCAAGGTGCAGGTCTTTCGGGAAAGCTTGCCAACAACTACCTTCTGGCGATCAATAACATTGCAACAGCTGAAGCCATGAACTTGGGAATTATGTGGGGTCTTGATCCACAAGTCCTAGGTAATTTGATCAACAGCAGTACTGGCAAATGCTGGCCAAGTGAGCTTAACAATCCAGTGAAGGGTGTTGTAGCTGGTGCACCAGTCGAACGAGATTACAGTGGAGGATTCGGTATAAGTCTTATGAAGAAAGATCTAGGACTTGCATTGAAAGCAGCTGAAGAAGTTCAGGCCAAACTCGAGCTTGGTAATAGAGCTCGAGAGGTTTATGAAACTGTGGAACAACAGGAGAATTGTAAGGGCAAGGACTTTTCTGTTGTTTATAGATATCTTAGTGGCTCGGAGTAGTCATACCACGGAGTAGAAGTAATATAAATGAAGACATTTTACAAGAAGTGTTCTGGACGTACTATGTGTGAACTCAGCGGGTGACCTTGTGAAAACTACAGTCACGGGTCGTATTGCTAGACAATCATTCGGTGTATAGGCCCCCAGAGTTGTAGTTCAAGGTAAATGTCTTGCGTAGAATACCTTCCCTTTAGCTAAGCAATCCTTTGATGTTACATAGCACAATTTGTATTTTTAATTCTCCTATCTAACTAATTTATAGAAGTGCATCTATCATCTATACCTCGTCGCATACCATATGGCAATAGCGACCAGCTTTACGTGATTGGCAACTTCATTCATTTTCGATGCATATAAAAAGATCTTTCTCTCTCCCTTTCCCTCAACCTTGGGTAGCTTTACTCTGTCTACTCATCTCATTCCACTAATATCGATATTCACATGCCCATCCTATAAATCCAACGAAATCCAATTTTTCTCACACTCTCCCTTCTTCTAGTGCAACCTCCTTAATCCCTCCACCACACCTCTTAAATCTTCGGCTTTAACACCCAACCCCTCGGCCACATGTTCCTGCACCTCAACCTCCAAATCCAGAAATCTTTCTATCAACTCCCCGTCTACAAATCTGAAGGGTTCGCTTGTTTCCCTCGTGGCGGATATGTAGGATCGGTATTTATTGAAATCGAGATTACCGGGCGAGAGTTCGATTTGGTGAGGAGATGTAGAGTCCGAGGGTCCTTTGATGGAGGAGGCGGAAGGAAGAGATGCTAGACGGGATTGGAGACGCATTAATAGATCTTGGTTTTGTGGGGGGATGAGAGAGAAGAGATAGATTGATCCTTCGGTCTGAGAATTTGTTAGTATCAGGAATTAATATGTTGGAGGAGGGGAGGAGGGGGAACATACTGTGCCGAGAAAGGCTCTCGGGATCAATAGAGCATCTTTCGATGTTTCCACATTGATCCTCTTAACCCTATTGACCATTTCTCCGAGGTTCATCTCACAAGTAACTTCCATTCTAGTTTTATCTTCTCTCGTGATACCCTCTCTATTCCTCTTCAATAATATTAAATTCCCATCATGATCTGTTTCCAGATAAGTATCTGTATCTACCTCTGCGACACTGGTTGAGAAGACTTGTTGTGCATGCCTTGCGACCTCCTCAAGTTTATCTGGAAGACCATCGGTTCCAGGTGTATATTCGACAAGCGCAATCGATTTCATAATATCTGCTACTGCTATTATATTATCTGTAATATCAATATCGATCGGACAAGTTGAGCATCGATATGTTGCTAGTTTTTTAAGCGTGGCGCTTGTACTGGAAGTTTCCTCGTAGTCGTACATTACGACTGTTTTATTGAGTGCCGCTACGATTTTACCATCGAGTACACCAATGCATCGACAAGAACCTTTGAGATTGTGAGAAGCGATCATATATGGAGCTCTATCTGCATTGACACCGAAAATAAGAAGACGACCGCGAACATTCGCTTCTTCCTCGTGGAGGAAACTTGTACCGACAAGGAAGCGTTCGACTAATTCGCCATCGCCATGTCTTGTTGGAAGCTCCGCTCGTATGACAGTCTCGATAATTTCGTTATTTGGTGGTAAATAGTATGGCTCTCCTAGCTCACCGAAAACAACCTCGTCGACAAGTCTGAAAGAAGTCGTGACAACTTCTTGTCCCTTTGTCAATTCACGTTTGATAGCTCCAATCGCAAAGGATTTCTCTTTGGCTGAGTATGCTACCCTCCTTACAGTTTCACCAATCGGTAAAGTTCTGACATGTGTTCTTCTTTCGTTGTCGATGACTGCGAGTTTGAGTTCGTTTATTGTAGCCACAACTACTGAGTCTGGGTACGCTACACTATTCAGTGAACATACTGCGATTGCGTCCTCGGCTGTGACGGCCGAATATACAGTTCTACCTTCAGAACCATATATCAAGCTAGGATGCTCACATGTTGCAAAAACATTAAAGGTTGTATTATCCCGTGGTAAAATCTGAAGTTGCGCCTGTTGTGTTCCAAGGACAATGCTTTTCCGTCCCGAAAGTGAATAATCGGACTGGTCAACATTGAAGCTCAACACAATACCATCTTCCATGCTAACAAACAATGTTGGACCTGAAAGTTCGGGGGGTAAAATTTGAGTAAGGGCAATATCTCTCGGTATAGAAGCACCATCAGCTCGTCGTAAATCCTCAGATACGATAGTATTGAGAGTTGCGAGATCAAGCAGAGATACCGATCCCGACTTCCATAATCCAACGACACCAATATCACCCATGACTTGGGGTACATGTATGCAAGCTACTTGATCATCTCCAAGCTCCTGAAATGCGACCTCTGCCAAATTTTGTTGAATTGATAAAGTGAACAAGGTACGTCCATTAGATGAGAGTAGAATATAGTTCTGGTTTCCTGAGGCTGCCGTGATTATTTGTCCGTTGGGAGGTTGCCATCGATGACCGGGAGATTTGCCATATATCGATACCTCATGTTGTGTGACTTGTAATATACAGCCTTCATCAAGGTTGTAAGTTAGTAATGTTTCCGATGTAGAAGACAAATTGTTAACGGTCTCCACTTCTTCAATATCTCCTTGTGTATCAAACTTAAAGAATCGAGTCTCTGTAGAAAACGACACAACAAGAGTATCATTTGGTAGACTTGGGCCAGAATGTAACGCGAAGACTTTACGAATGCCCTCCATTTCGGCGAGTATTGCAGTATCATCAAGTCCAACTCCACTCCGAACACTTCTTAAACTTCCTCCCTCGAATCCTCCACTGCCCGTGACCAATCGAGCCTGACCTGAAGAATATTCATTCAATTGGGTCTCTCCCTCTCGCCCGCCCATGTCCATAACTGTAAAATCGAGTATTGGAGCAATGTTCGGTAGTGTCTGTAACAATGTAACACCATGTTCTGGACTCTCCAAATCTACTTGAACAACCTGATTGTCCGCTTCGTGGGAAGCAATGTAGAAAACTCCATTCCCCAAGTTCTCCAAAGATGTAGGTTTAGATACCTGTCCCAGTTTTACAACTTGCAGTCCAGTAACTGTAGCACCATCGACCAGTATTGTCAAAATGTACAAAAAGCCATAATCATCTCCTAGTAGGTAAGTTCTCTCATCTATCGATTCCCAAGCAGCCCATAATACAGCCTCATCCAGTGCATATTCGACAATAGCTTTACTTTCATCATCCAGATATGTAAACTTCGTTTCTCCCAAGACAACCAGACCTCCTAAATTAGCCTTGGCAGTCGTTGCGTTCCTGACGATATATCTCTTGCTCGCCTCATCTCTCGCCTTCGGAACCGGTATGATATGCATAGCTCCAACACACAAATCATCCACATCATTCTCCCTATTCTTCTTTGGATCAAACTGCAAAATTAGCTGTCCCTTGTCATCCAGCATTCTATATGTCGCCAATTTCACATTTTCCCTCGCATCCTGATACAGCAAAGCCAACTTCGGCTGTTTAGTATCCGTGTACAAAAACGCACTCGCCCGAACCTTCATCTCCGAAATCCTAACTTGCTCTGGGTTCTCCAAGTAATCCGTCTTGCCTCCCCTAGGCTTCACAATCTTCACCAAATTCAGCACTCCTTCGTACAATTCCATAACCAATAATCGCCCCGTCGGATCCACAAGACACCTATCCCTACTTTCCGAATCCCGCATGTGTTCTTGAGAGACATCGACAAAAGACTGCATAGTATCCAGTTTGTGCGTCTGAGGATTCCACATCACGGTAAAGTATTGCGCTCGAACGGTCCCGACGAAGAGATGGTCAGTTTTAGATCCCGCAGGTTGGATCTTTTGCAGCATGGATATGCGGCCGTATATAGATTTCGAATATGCCATCGTGAGACCTTCTTCTGTGGCCCTCCATATTTCCAATCGGTTTGCTTTCCTGTGAAGAAGTCAGCATTCCATTATGTTGTGAATCTAAATCATGGAATCTTGTGTGAATGGCTACTTACGCAAGTACCAGACATTCCTCTCTATGATCTAAAAGATTCAATCGCAGTGTAAGTCGTACACTACTTGGTCTATGTATCGGTGCCAAATAAGCCATATTGAATCTGTAGATTGCGTGGAAAAGGTGTGGTGAAGATGGTCTATTTTTGGTGGGATGGCGAGCTTAGGATAGCAAGTAAAGCTACCTGTCGGCCGAGCTCTAGTTGATAATGAATGACGCCGGAACTTTTTTATCGTTATCGCCTGCCTGTATTCGGATTTAAGATTTGTCGAGCCTCACACACAGTACTTTGATTGACAGCTAGCTAGAGTAAATTCATAGATGAAGTAGAAAAGCAAAAAAGCTACTCGAGTATATACAATCAAAAGATGTTCATCCCATCTCGAATGAAGTATACAAGTGTAAGATTGTTCTGCTGAAGTATGTTCAATTGTCTACCTAGTATCTCGTCTACCAAGGACATGTGCGGGGTATCTTTTTTGATTTTATACGCCAGAGAATGAACCCATATCATACAATTCTATTCTTCATCATCCGCATCAAGATCAATCGTTTGCGCATCCACCTTAGCCCTTGACATTTTCGCAGCATTGTTTGGCGCGCTGATGGTATCCATATATGTCATATCATCTATCCCAGTGGTTAACTTTGGGACCACATCGGGCGAAAGTTCTTGCTCTTCTCCTTTCTCATCTTGCTCAGGATAGATAAACATATTCTCATGATAGCATTCCCAAGCAGATTGATGATCCTCGTCAACATATCGGTGCTTTATCCATTGCTCCTGTTGCGCAGCAGAGATTCGTACGCCAATATTATCACTTCCATCTTCCTCTCCATCAATACTCGACTTCACCGTCATATGAATAGCTCGAGCTTCGGTAGTCTTTGGTGCAGGTCCTTCGCGAGGTCGGTTTTGCTTTTCCTGTTCTACATGTGCGTCGATATGATGAAATTGAGGCCTCATTTGTACCATATGGTCAATTGGAGTGAGATGAAGTTTGTCTAGATTGAATTAGCATCTTGCCCGAGAATGGAAAGAAAAAAAAAAGCATCTCCAATTACCACTTTGAAAAGCGCCTAAAAAGTATTGAGGACTATTTTGGTCGACTGGAATGATTTGACCACCAAGAGTTTGCTTCACCAAAACCTGCTCCGTCCGAATAGCACCTTCAAAGTCCGCCATTACTTTCTCCGGATCAACGTCTTGTGCCCGTCCTCCTCTTCCTCTGCCAGTTGGCTGTGCTCCTCCAATTCCAAACCCACCCGGCAAACCATGACTTCCTCCGCCCTTAACCATTTGACTCTTCTTGATAGCATCTCCCCATTTTACACCCTTATCCTTGTCATAGTTCCTGCGCGCATCGATTGGAACATCCATTTCGACCATTCCGGCCTTGGGTTTCGTTCGAAATTTGAGAGGTTGAGCATCATTTGAACCGGCGTATCGTTGCTCAATATCGCGATTGGGAAATTGTAATACATAAATTTCTCGACCTTCAGAGATGCGAGGTTTAATGAAAATATCATAAGAGCTGACTATTGGATCATCCTCTTCCTCCATATCGATATCCATATTATTTTCCGGCATATTGGTTGTTCGAGAATTATATGTACACTTGCAATGCGCAACAGATCAAATCTTGAACTTTTTCAATCATCAATGTCTGGACCTAATGAGCGACATGGATTATCTAGCTGCAATATTTGAGTCCGACATTCCGACGACCTTATCGATAAGCCTGCCAAGGCTGCATCACTGCATTGACGCTAATTTAAAAGAGGAAAAGAGGATTTCCTTGTGCCTCGAAGACCCGATCTCCGATGACGAACCACCTGCACAACCAAGAATCTGCTTCGCCCGCGAACAGAGACATTTGATTTCGCATTAAGCCAAACCCGCTCCTCCAACCACTTACCATTCTTTGCAAAATCAAAGAACCCTTCAGACCTACAAAACACACATCTTCATATACAGACATCCAACAAATCAAAAATGTGCTCATCGGATATCTTCCTCGGCTTAATCGCCATCCTATTCCCCCCTCTCGCAGGTAAGCACATCTATTCCCAACTCTCCACTCCTTCTCCAAAATCCCAACAACCACACATAACAGCCCACTCTCCTTCCATCATATCTCCCCCCTCACACCCATCACCCCATCCACTAACCCCCTCCAGTCTGGGTCAAACGCGGCCTCTGCTCCGCCGACTCCCTGATCAACATTCTGCTCTGCATGCTCGGCTTCCTCCCCGGTCTCCTCCACGCCTGGTACATCATCGCCAAATTCCCCGACCAAGACGCGCACTATGACGCCATCCCCGACTCCGAGAACGCTCGTGTAACGTACGTCGTGGTACAGGGCCCCAACGGACGAGCGCAGCGCGTGCCCAAGGATTCGAGAGGTCCGCAGAGACAACCCCAAGGATATGGCACGAATGCTCCGATGGAAGCACCTACGGTGCAGCAACAGCAGAATGGGACGTGGACGAATGCGGGAGAGGGACAGGGTCAAGGTGGAGAGGGGAGCAGTGGAGGGGCTGTGCCACCCACGTATGCGGAGGCTGTTAGGGGGGATCATAAGGTGCAGTCGAGGGATTAGAGAAAGGTAGATGAGAGGCGAAATGAGGAATGGGATATGGTGATACGAACTAAGAATGAAGGATGAATGAGGGATATCCAGGTTGGTCTGAGTATGCGCAGACCAATGCGAAATGGCGTAATTTGGGTAATGTGGGCAGGATGTTTTCAGTTTGTTCGCAGGAGTTTTCTTACTATTTGATTTGCTTTCACATGGCATAACACCCAGCACAAAAACATGTATTAGAAATTTTCTTCTCGGTGATATTTTGTATTATTTGATTATCCCATCAAGTTTACTGGGGCTTCAGGCCAGCTACCCCAAATCAATGGTCTATCCGTGACTCTTGTATTAAGCGGTGCTAGAATCTTCATTCTCTTTTTCTTCTCATCGACTTCTGCTACATATACAAAGCCCATGACACTCGCATCTCGAATAGTATCCTGAGAATCCCGAGTCGATGCGTGCATGACAGCAAATATGCAATGCAACATCGAGGGTGTAGGCTCTACCTTCTCATATTGTGTGGGTTCGGCTTCTTCTTCTCCTCCAGGTAAAAATGCACTTTGCATCGAGTGTGCTTGTAGAGTGTTAGTGTTCTGAAAATACCCAGAGACAAGAGAACGGGGAAATATATTGTATACCTTCTTTGACTTTGTAAATTGAAAGCTCATCGAAATTAACCACTTGTGTATGCGGACTCAAGGTTCTTTTTGCATCTCCGAAAAAGTATTCCTTGATGGTTGCTTCCCGCATTTGTTGCATGAATGCATCGTCTCTGTCAACACAACCTCCTGATTTGTCTAACCGGACGAGAGTAATGGCTTCTCCGTTATCAGTCTTGTGGGTTGAGAATCGCCGTAACATTTCGCTGTGTAAACGTTCCGAGCCCAAGACCAGAATAGTATTAACTGCCAATCCCATTAGTCCACACTCTCCTCTCAAACCCCTTTCCCAAATAACAAACTCACCTGCAAACTCCGACACAATGTGAGAAATCAAGTCATACCCTCCCTTCCCCTGACTAATCACCCCCGGTGTATCAATAATCATGCCCGTTTCCCTACACACGGCATCGTCCTGCAAACGACTTGTCGCCGCCAACGCCAGCCTCGTAACCACCGGTTTGAACAACTTCACATTATCCTCCGGACTCGGAAGTCCATAATAATAACACAACGGCAGCTTCACCGGCACGGGACTCGGTCCACTGGTCGAACTACTCCCCCACCCCTCCTCCACATCCACAATACTCTTAAATGCCGCCGCCGTCAAACTCCCCGGTATACTCAGCATTCCCTCGCGCGAATCCGTATTCACAACAATTGGTTGGCGGCCCATGCGAACCGCGTACGCGGTGAGCAGTTTGGCCAAGCTGGTCTTGCCCGTATTGTTAGGTCCGACGATGAGCACGCGCGGGCCGTCCTGCCCTGCTTTCTTCGCGGCGGATCGTAGGTTCTCCAGCGCGAAATGCGTGTTGATGTAGGAGATCATGGGGGTTTCCTCGGCGGTGTATTCCTCGCATGGCCCGTTTACTTCGAGGCGACAACCGTGCCAGGTGTAGATGGAGGATTTGGTGCCGTGGAATGTATATGTGTGATTGACCGCGAGTTCTGTGCCGAAGATTTCTGCGGTACCAGAGAGCACCTGGGAGGGAGGGAGTGATTAGATCGAGATTCTCTCGTTGAGAATATGGATGGGTATAACTGCAATGGAAGAGAATCGAATCGAATGAAATGAAATTGAATCCATACCTTAACTTCGATGCTCGAACCAATTGCGACTTCGAAGCGCCATTCCGAGTTAGCTTGGAGCTCGTGAATATTCGTATGCGCAACGGTTGCTGGTGCAGCAGTCCTCTACACACGAGTCAATAAATAGAGTAAATTTGGAGTTTCAGTGCATGAAGTACTCACAGCAGCGTGAACGGCTTGACCAAGCCCTGGTATCGACATGATTCTATCTAGGTATGGTTACGTTGATAAGATGTGGAGCATGGGGTAAAGTTTTTAGCTAGGAAGCGGGAGTGTAGTGTGTCGAGCTCCCAGTTCAAAGATATGGGGTTTCAAGGTTTCCGTGGCAGGGGTTTCTCAGCCTTACGGTACAGTGGTTTCGTCCACGCGACGCGCTTGTCATGTGAAATCCATTAGCTAGTTAGAGTTACACTTTATTGATGTTGTATTTTTGAAGCACAAGAATGTAAAGATCAGCTGTGGATAGGTAGATGTATATTTTTAGTGGATTCTGAATACACAAGTACCTTGGTAGGCACTTGATACGAATAAAAACGATTAAATGGGCGCCTATCACTGTCAAAGAAATGTCGTCAGCCGTCTTTAAACATCTACATATTTGACATACAATCACGGCTTTGCCATGTAATACTTTCTAAGCCTACAGCCCAACAGCTCTCAATCTAGCCCCGTGCTTGATTAGTCGATAAAATAAGCATACCGCAGCTCATGAGTACTTTACGACAGTATGTCAGAGATCGGGCTTGGCCGATAGGGACAGCACACCCTCAAAGCCACAGACACCTCACGTCATGAAGCCGAGATCCGCATTCTTCGCCATTAATCATGCTATAGCATCTACATTCAAATATAGACACGAGAAGAGCAAGGAACATGAAGTTGAGTATGTGTTATTAACCGTGTCTAAACCGGATAGATGAGAAGTAAAAGCAAAATGAACGCATATGCTTGCATATGCAGACTTCTAGATGTCCAATCGCAGTGGGGTATCTTAAGATTTTAATAAACAGCCATGCTCATGTGTAGGGAGGTGTGTGCCCTGTCCAAGCAACTCCGTGAAGATACCTTGCATTTGACAAGCCCATGACTCCTACAACTCCCGCACACCAGCACACCAGCAGCTCTCCTAGAGCATAGTATACTCAATATGCCGTTGGGCATTATTATGACTCTGTCTCCATTATGACTCCGCCAGCTTCTCCAGGATTTCGCCCACGCTACGTACTCCCACAAGAGAGTTTTCATCCGGCCCTAAGCCAGGAGTCCATGTAGCATGAGCAAAGTCTATGACCTTTAGAGAATATATTTTTGGAAAAGATTCCTCTTCCAAATCTTCATCTTCTTCGTCGTCTTCGAAGGATGAGTAAGTTTCTCCGGATGATGATGATCCATGTTCCATAGTGGTTGGAGGTGGGGTCCTGCTAGCTTCTTCCATTGCAGCGCGTAACGCTTTTCCATCGCCCTCGAAAACGAAGAGAAGACTAGCAGAGTACATTCTGCTCTCTTGACTTTCCAAGGCATCCTGTATTCTTCTCAAGTCCGTGAGAAAAGCCTGGGATATTAATCTTCCCAACTCAGTGTCGATGCCAGCTGATTTTGTGAAGATAAAATTCCTGAATGCTTCGTGAACATTGCTATTATTTAATTCGTACCTGCCGTAATCTTTCTTGTATATTCTATAGCCATCCTCGTCTATGTCATCGCCCTTCGCATCGGGTCCCTGCCATACTCTCATACCTGCGATGCGAAAGCCAAGGTCTTTGTGTGTAGTTTGTTGCGTGACTTTGTCAAACCTTTTCTTCTTCTCTTGGTGCGCATCATCTGCCCATAATCGTACACCTAGCTTGACGTCGAGAATATTGGGCTTCACGAAACCGTGCGATGCATTCATAAGAACCACGGCTTGATTGGTGGTGATTCTCTTGCCATTAGTCCTGCCAGGGTATGAGACTTCAGGTTTGGCATGCTGCGCAATCAACTCGGTCGCCTTTTCGTCAAAAGATTTATTCTGGTTCTCATCTAGTTGCAAAGTTCCAAGAAATTCGGGCATAAAATCGTAAAAATCTTGGTGCCCTGCTATAGTGTCGTTGTAGAATGCGATCTCGGTATCGGTACAGGGCTTGATAAACAATTCGCCATCAATGTCGGAAAGCGTGCCGTCACTGCTTGCGGGTTAATGTTTTGAATCTCACAAGATCGAAGGTGGCCTGGACACTTACTGCCCAGCGACGGCGTAGTTGCAGTCGATCAAGTCGGCATGGATTGGGAGAGGTTTGGCCATTGTAATCTTTTGTTGGTTGTCGCAAAGTCTCAAGAGAATATCATTGTTGAAAGGAACGCAGTGGGCTATAAGTATCGAGTGAAGGAAGAACCAGGAACCGGTTTTCCTTCTATTTGTCTTCTGGCGCTAGAGAAAGAAGAAACCTTAATGGGAGAGTGAGAGTGAGAGTAGGCTGAGTATTGTAAGGATGTGTGTGTGTGCGTGTGTGTGCGAGGTAAAGGGGCGTTGGAGTGAGACGGCTGTCTGCCGTGGCTTCAATAATAATTAATTACCCAAAGAGCATTTGGGGATCATGAGGAGCTGGAGCGGTGGTTATCGAGATTAATCAGATATCCGATTTCACATTGGGCGCGCACGACGAACCCAGACGAGCTAAGAGACAATTTTACCTGCGGGAAGCAATTAAATACCTTGCCGCGAGATGGAAAAACGCTGCAACCTTTCCGCATCGAGGAAGCGTAGCGCCTCCACGCCCCTCCGCTCATCAGGTGTGCGATGGAGAGATGTTCCTTTGAGACCCAGCACAACTTTATTCAGCAAGTACAGCGTGGTAGAGCGTATGCACGATTCCTGCTGCTTCCGCATAATTCATCCGACACTGCCACGGCTCCCTGCAATGTACCCTCTCCAATGTCACCAAGTACCTTATTTGTTACGTCCTCCCAACATCCAACACGGAGCGAGGGAAGGGTCGATGAACGAGTAAGCGTCAGTAGCTCTCATGCGAAGATGCGACGATGCGCCACCTTGCAGTAGTGCGGAAAGGGCTCTGTCAGGATTAGAAGCAGGGCCACCAACCAATGCGAGGGCAAAGGGGTTGCGATGGGGGGAACAAGGCATTCTTCACGGCTCAATGTCGATGAAAGGGTCCTGATGCCGCTCCAGGAGGAAAGACTGCAAGCAGGAATGAAATATAATATCACTTCACTCTCCAGGTACTTTGCATTTTTCTGGTGTTCTTGACCGCCACCACCCATCCGTCCATCGCCATCTCCACCTCCATCTCCATCTTCACCATCTGCAGCTCCCCGCAACCAGGATCTGGACTTTCAACGGCAAACCTTATGAAAAAGGTACTCGGCGGTGCTGGCGATGGAAGGCGGGTCTAGTGTTTGCTTGCTCGTTTGCTCGGTAGCCCGTTCACCAGCCAGAAGGTGGTATGTTAGCAAATCCAATGAACCAAAACAGGTGCCGAGTAGGTATGAAGTGGAAAGATGCACAGGTGTATCAAGAGGTAATATCAAAACCCAACGTGACTGTGATGCCGCTGTTCTCACATAGGTAATAGGTAGGTAATTAATTGTATTGGGAGGTTTATTGTATTCTCACCTGTATCTTCATTTCTCTCTCGCTGGTGTGCACCTTCTTGCTTGACCTTGCCGACGACTTCACTCTTTCTACAACCACCTTAGCATTTTGGGATTTCCCAGTCACCACACCATCGCATATGCACACACATACACACACATGAACTCTTGTTTTCACTCGAACCACATCAGCTGTTGTATCCAACCACACACACACACACACGCAACCCATACCGACACACTCTCTCAATTCAACATCTCGTCAGTGTGATTCACTCTTCACTTCTTCTACTCCTGGACTCTGTGTCATTGTTGGACACCATCTGCTTGGAGAGTTGCAAACCAAAAGTTTGAAATAATCTCATCCAGACAATCAATCAATCTCTCTCTCTCTACCGTTATTACACCAGGTCTTATTAATTGCACATTCAACTGACCCTTGTTCACTCCGCATTTTCCGCCGTCGTTGACCTTTTCGTTTGCCTTGCTATTTCTTCATAGCACTTTTATCAAATTATCTCAATTCACTTTGACATTATTCAGCCCACAATATAAGATTCACCTTGACTTGACTTCACTTGATTTCCCTTGACTCATCACATTGGGCGTTAATCACTTTTCTTAGAAAGCCCTCGCAAAGAACTTGCAACTTCCCCCGCAACCACGACAAACCAACAACATCAAGGTAGTGTAACCCAACTCTTAATTTTTGCACAGCCTTCTATATCTCTTCCTCTTGTGATAAACCCCGGCCAACCAAAATTCGCCGTCGTAAGTACCGACAGTTTTTCTCCACCAAGTGGTCCTACATTATTGTTTACGACACTAATCCATCCATTTGGACCAGGTAGCTCAACATCATGGCCCCTCACTCTGTAGGTCCTGAGCCCGAAGAGTTATCTCGTGCCATCAGCGAGCTCGATTTGACCGTCTTACGCGGGGTCGATGGAGCGACTGATGAATCCGACATCAAAATGGGCAAGCGCTATACAAGAGATCAGCTGTTGAGTATTCGTTCAAAGTCGAGCTCCAGCGACGATGAGAGAATTTATATCAACATCCCCGAGATTGCGACCGGTGTAAAAACACCACCAGCCCCCCCAAGAGTCCCACCTCCAACCCCAGACCATTTATCAGTCACCCCCGCGTCTGGTACAAACACGCCAGTTGCTAGACTCCCCGTTACTCCTGAAGAGTCCGACAAGAAGGAGGAAGGCGCAGTTAATGGAGGCGCAGATGGTGACGCAAAAGTCACTGAAGGTGGAGAGGGTGAACCCAAGAAAAAGAAGAAAAAGAGCGGTGGAAAGAAAAAGGCAGCAGGCCCAACGGGATTTGAGGGTATGCAAGACCAGTCACACGTGGAAAGTTCGAGTATATCTCTAACGTGACACGGTAGAATTCTATGCCGACCCACCTCTTACTCCAGATGAATATGAAGAAGAATGTGACATTTACCACAAGCAAGTACCTCATACTTTCTCAGTCAACTTCGCTAACAACTTTGCAGAGGCCGAACATTCGCTGCGTATGCAATCATTCCTGAAGTAGGTTTCATAGACTGACAAGATTTAAAGGCGTATCGAGACATGCATTCAGCGATACAGAGCACGGTAGTTATTCATATGCGCCTTGTCAATATGCAGAATCTGTTGGCTAATAATCTGACTATCATTAGACGCAAGTTTGATAGCACTCGTGCGAACATTCTTACAAAGTATTTTGCTTTGGGTGGAATCGAATCTGGCGCCAAAACTTTCAATGGTGGTCTCGATCAAGAAACTTTACACAACTCCACTGCAGCTGAAATCGCCGCTATTCAAGCTACAGACTTTGTTCGAGCTAGCAACGCTAAATACTATGATCCCTCAGATACCGAGAATTGGGTCGTGGATTGGGAGGGAGTTGCCAAGGGTTTCCTGTGAGTTCACACAGTATGAGCATGCCTTGTCGAATGCACTAACAATTCCATAGATCTTACAGAGCACCTAGAATACTTGGTGATGGAGCAGAGGAAGTTACTATGTTTTGCGGAGTGGTTAAAAACTTCCTAAACTACGTCTTGGCTCATGAGGTATGTAAAGAATACACTAAAGAAGTCATGGCCGCTCGGCGATTATGCGACGTAGCTGAAAGGGAATTCGATGCAATCCGACATCTCCGTCAAATATTTCCCGGCGACTTCAACGTAGCCGCTTCAACACTGTTTGGTGAAAACTACAAGCGACACTTTGAGATCAATTCGGCATGGGCTAATCCCGAGGATGACTTGAGTCAATGGAATACCAACATACCGGTTCTTAGTCTGCCTGTTTGTCAATTTGTCTTTGGAGGGATTGTTGCCTTCATTGGCGACAAGAGCCACTTTGATAAAGCCAAGAATGGTGATATTCATGCCGTAACAGTTGAAACCAGATTCATAGAGGTGGCAGATGTTCATCGTGCTTCGGCAAACGTGGTTAAAGAGTTCTCGCATGTTAAAGATCCTCGAGGATTGGGTGCTCTAAAACCAATCGGAAAGCTTTTATGCAAATCTTGGGAAGGTCCCGGCTTTGCCTATGAAGACAAGACGGACGATGGAATTGATGAACTTGACGATTCCATCGAAGAGTTCTGGATTGAGGACGAAATTTTAGAACAATGCTACCCGGGTCTTAAACTTGAAGTGGTTGTTCATGAGCTTAACATCGGAGTCAAATATTTTGATCAAGTCGTGGAATTATTTCCTTCTTTCCATCTTTATCTTCCGAATGAGAAGATGATGGGATGGAAAGAACCTGGTGAGTATTTGAATCAATACATGTTCCTAAAGACTGTGCTAATCATTGCTAGTTCCTAATGAGAGACCGCCACCAACCGAGGACGACCCCGATGCGGAGGAGAAAGTCATGAATGCCATTGCAAATGATGCTGCCAATGAGATAGAACGTATCTAGAACTTTGGGGTTGATATTTATTGCGTTGACGATTCAAGCACATGATGATGCTATCTGTGAGCTTCATTTAGTTTCATGTTTCGTTTTCTGGGGGAAGTCTGATTTACTTCTCTTACGGCTGGCAAAGTCTGTTATATTTCAAATGGTCTTCATATCAGCATTGATTGGGCAAATGGTAGTTTGCATGGATATGCAATTTGATGAGGTACGACCAGAAATATGATGGCATAGTCGGGTTTCATAGAATGGAGGAGTTAATTTGGAGGAAGATTCAAAAATAGGAAGATATTTGGAGTCAAGGATGAAAAAATGATGGACATTAGGAAGGGAAATAAATTGATTAGCGATCTAGCAAAGTCACTTCTAGCTTTGAAAATAAACAACTGAATAACATAAAAGTAGACTTTAAATTTGATGTCATGGTCTTTGCAAGTTATGTGCAATGAATTAAAGTGGTGTATGGGTTATCGAAATTGTGAATTCCAAAATAACACGGCCTGAAGGGCTAACTCTTATGTGATGTACCGATTAGACAAACCATCAAGCCAATCTGTCTCGGCAAAGGCCCTTTTTAATGGGGAGAAAATATGGACTCGGAGGATTTGGTTAGATTGTAAAAGTATCTAGGTTTGCTTGTTGAAAGATGTACATGTAAGATCTGTGGTGGGATTTGTTTTATAAGAAGCAGGAAGGAGGGCGGAGAGTGGGTGGAGTTATATATTGTGTGGTTTCAAGTTTTTGGGTGGTGGATATACATGTATGTAGGTTGGTTGGTTGGTGTATAGATTCATATCTAGATTGCTATTTTTTTTTTTTTTTTTTTTTGTTACTTTTCGGGTGTTTGTGTAGGAATTAGAAATTAGAAATTAGAACTTAGAAATGAGAATCCAAACCCTATAACCTGCAATATCACAGATACATATACCAAGTAATAAGTTACTAATAAATATCCATATCTACATATATACAAGGAGAAACTAACCACCTCTTCCAGCGCGATCTTTATTGATTATCGTAGATCATCTCTCGTTTCTCGTTTTATCGATTATAGTTTCTCGTATATAGTCTATAGTTTGTCATGTGAAATAAACCGAGGAAATAAGATGAGTCATATCGATAAGTAGGTAGAGTAGATAGATATGAGTGAATGAATGAATGAATGAATGAATTAGATTTTATAGTCACTAATCGTGTGGAGTTATGAGGTATTTATATACGTATATATACATCTCTAAATAACTACCTGCCTACATAATAAGATATACGCAGAACCACAAAGCTTTGAATCTTTGGATTGGAATCATATTTGTAAACTTGACTTCAAGAATATGTCAAGTACTTGCTTGTGCTTGCACTGGTTCGTTGATGTGCATAATGTCGTATGTGTGTATGTGTATGTATGTATGGGATAGATGGATGGATAGATAGATAGATATGTATATTGTATAATGAAAGTGAAGATGAAGGTGACGTGATGTGATTTGATTCGATTCCATTTGATCCCTAAGGGGCGGAATAATATTTGGAGAATGAATACCTAAACCGTTCCTGTTGAAGTGATGAGAAATTAAACATTCTACAGGCAAATAGGACGTTTATTTATTTAATTTCTCTATCAAATAATGTGTTGAATGAAAGAAAATTGTAATATATGGGAAGCGAAGCTTATTGTTGCACGATTAAAACAGAGATGGGGATATAAATGAGTGTGTAATATTGCTATGTATGTATGTACCCGCATATTTAAGATATGTGTGAAGAGAAAGTAAAGTAGATCCATTAGATACCTGGTATCTAGGTACCACAAAAGACTCGCTAAATACTCCTCCCTATTTAGTATTTCCACCCTGACATTCTGGGCTCACCCTATTGTTTCATCCGACCTCCCTTTCAGTTTTGTAAGAAAAACAAACGTGTGCAAATTTGTATGGAATGAGCGTCAAGAAATAGAATCGTCGACATTATCGCACTAGGAGCTAAACGAGGTCGTTTGTCCGGTACAATTTTCCACTGAGATAGAAGATATTTACTAGGTAGCTGTGAACTCCTGAAGAAAAATGTGAGATGGGCAGTCATCTGCATCATAAATCATTCAGTCTCTCATCAGTATTTCGTAGTAATTGACCATCCGAGCTTTGCAACTTTCGCAGCAACGAGGAAGGTGCCAGCTAGTGCATAGGAGAGTCCGGCAAAAACAATCAACCATGTATAGTCACCTCCACTAGCCGTCAGGATCTGTCCAGCGATAGGCAACCCGGTCAAGGTGCCAAATGAAACTATCATCCAACATGTAGAATAGTAAGTGCCGAACTTTTCAACCCCACACAGCTGACCAACGCATACTGGACTCAGACTAAGATTGCTACCGCTCACAAGTCCAAATAGTACAGAGAAAACAAGGGCTACAGCTTGGGAGTCACCAGCTGGTAGCCACAGCGCTAGACATGTTACGACGCAGAAAGCGACGGAGATAATGAGTGTGTTCACATAGCCAAGACGATCGGCCACATAGCCTGCTCCCAATCGGCCGATGAATGAACCGGCGTTAAGAATGGAAACGATGTAAAACCCAAATGATGTTGATTGGCCATTTGCGATAACATAGGGTGTGATGTATGTCAGAGGGACAAAAATGCCCCATTCGAGGAGGAAGATCGCTATGGTAAGGAAGACGAAAGACGGCTCCTTAAACGCAGGCCAATACGGAAGGATGCTCTTCATGCTAGGAAGCGGCTTCTTGGGAAGACGACTAGTAACGAGGAGGTTTGTTAATATGAGGAGCACAAGAAGTATGAATCCCAATATCCGCGTTGCCCATGCAAATCCGATTGTTGGAAAAAGGCGCTGTAGCATGAGAGGAATTACAACTCCACCCACACTTCCAGCCGTCATTGCAATACCGGTAGCAAAAGCTCTCTTTGCTTGAAAGTATTGAGCGATTGAAGAGATACATGGAGTGTTCACCATGGCTCCACCAATGCCATTGAGAACACTATATACTATGAAAATCTGCCAATATTCTGGAACAATAAGTAAGGTTGAGTAGACATAAAGTTTTGGAGAGATCTGCATGACTTACCACTGCATAATCCAAGTAGCATCATGGACAAGATCAACAAGATACTTCCACAAAAGATCAAGACTCTGGGGCCATATGCATCGAATATTGGACCAACTGGTGTACCACCCAAGAAGGTCAAGAAGAGTGATACTCCAAAGATCCATCCAACATCGCCAGTGGCATAGCCCTGCAATTGATGAGTGGAGAAGTAGTCGAGCAAGATACCACTGCAATTGAGAATTCCAAAGACTGCAAATGAGCCACAGAACGATCCCACAACCACAGACCAAGCTTTCAAACCGCCATCGGGAAAGTTATCCTTTTCATCATCAGAAATTGAATTTCCATCAGATGGTTGTTCGGACCCATTCTGAACAACACCCTTTTCAAGATTCGCGTTGAAAGTGATAGCACTTTCTGCGTTGCTGTTGTTGTCTAAACCCTCCGATTTAGGTAAAATCGAGTTTACCCCAGATTTTTCGAAAATTTTATTTTGAGAACAATCGTTTACACTAGGTGTAAAGACGTCTGGGTTTTTTAGGCAGCTGTCCTCTGCATCGTTTTTCCCTCCCGGTGTCATATGCTGCACCTTCTGGTGAAATCTTATAACAGTAAGGATACCAGAAGCGATTTGATTGATATAAAGATGTATGTAATTGTAAACTCGAGAAGAGCGGTGCACCGTGGAAAAAGGTGTGGGAAAGTGGAGAAATGTTTAGACTTTTCAAGCTTTCCTATTCGAGAGTCGGTCAGTTCCGATGCCAAGGGGATAATTTAGCCTCCGAAATAGGTAGCAAAATTCCACGTGATACGGAAGAAGTATTGAGAAGATCAATGTGTTGGAAAACACATAAGAAGACATGATGTTCGCTTTGAATGGGGCCGTAGCAACCGTAGGAAGGAAAGAGGCCGTAATAAGTAACTATGTGGAAAGTAAAAGTACGTGCGTGATGATCGGAGGGAAAAGCAAAGACGGGAGATCATAATTGAGACACTCCTCGATAATTCCACCATACTTATTGTAAATTGCACTAAGTCCAAACTTAACAGCATACTTGGATCTTGAATTGAGACCATTGCTCGCGTCGTTAGTCATTCACGTCATTGACATGAGCAAGACGACTAGCCGAGCACTATACAACTTAAACTCGTAGCATTGGTAATTCAACACCCTTTTCGCGCCAAGAAGAATGAATTTTCCTTCATCTGATGGGCAATTGCCAAATAATGGGGAAGGCCAATGGTTGGGAGGTCGGAAAATGGATGGCTTCGAGTTGTATCACGTGTTTGGCTATCCACGTGACTCAACTGAAGGCTTTTCAGATCCAGAGTAGAGAGTGAGCGAGCTGTAGTTCTGTCACGGTTGCGTTGTATGGTGAAGAGGTGCGTAGAGTCAAACGTTCCATACGTACAAGAACACAAGTGTTTACTTGCCTTGTAGCAGGCAGGAGTTCTGTGTCCTATGCATCACCAACGGTAGTGCATAATTTGGATTTCGGCCGAAAAGCATATTGACGAACGTCCGCCTTCAGCAAAAAGTCTAATAACTGCCGTTTACTCACGCAGATAACTTAACTCCAGGTCAAATTGTGGAGTTCATTCGTATGCAATAGTCGGTTTTAGGAAGTAAAGTTCTGCCAACGAGCATGAATGCGGAGAAGGATTAGAAATGCTTTCTTTCACGAATGAGATCATGTACCATCAAAGCCAGATATATAATATCTTCACCCATCCTCTGAATTGATTCCAAAGCCACCAAGATAAACATTTACATCTTTTCAAAATCTCAATTGAAACCGTCTCCTCTTGTAAACATACACACATTTACTAAATAAACAAAATGGCTTTCGCTGCACCCCCCGCTCCAAAGACCGCTCTTGGTCACTACAGAATGCTTTCACCCACAGCATCAGTTAGAGTGAGCCCTCTATGCTTGGGAGCAATGAACTTTGGAAATGCCTGTAAGTATACTTGAAAAACGACTCAGTTTGATATTCATTAACACTGTCAAGGGGAGAGCTTCATGGGAGCTTGCGATCAAAAACAAAGCGAGGAGATATTGGATTTCTTCTACGAGTCTGGTGGAAACTTCATTGATACCGCCAATAATTATCAAGCCGAAGAATCCGAGAAATGGATTGGTGAATGGGCTGAGAAACGTGGAATTCGAGACCAACTTGTCATTGCCACAAAGTTCACAACTTGTTTCCGAGCTGGACATGGCGACAAAGAAATTTTGATCAACACTACCGGAAATGGAACAAAATCTCTCCATTTATCTCTCGAAGCAAGTTTAAAGAAGTTAAGAACATCCTATATCGACCTTCTGTATGTTCATTGGTGGGATTTTACTTGTTCGATCCCAGAACTCATGCAATCATTAAACGCATTGGTCTTGTCCGGAAAGGTTCTATACCTTGGAATTTCAGACACGCCAGCTTGGATTGTATCAAAATGCAATCAATATGCTCGTGATCATGGATTCCGTCAATTCTCAGTGTATCAAGGACGCTGGTCTGCCGAGAACCGTGATTTTGAGCGTGACATTATCGATATGGCTGCTGATGAAGGGATGGGACTAGCTCCTTGGGGTGCATTGGGAGGTGGTCACTTCAAAAGTGACGAGCAACGCAAATCTGATGAAGGACGAAAGTTGTGGGAACCAACCGAGGCTGCCATCAAGATATCTAAGGTTCTTGAGAAGATTGCCAGCGAGAAAAAGACCATCATTACTAGTGTAGCATTGGCATATGTGATGAAGAAGGCGAAGTATGTATTCCCAATCGTAGGTGGAAGGAAGATTGAGCATCTGAAGGGTAACATCGAAGCTCTGTCGTTGGAGTTGAGTGATGATGACGTCAAACAAATCGAGGAGTCAAACGCGTTTGATATCGGTTTCCCTCTTAACTTCTTAGGAGGTCCAAACGGAGTGAAGAGTCCAGGTGATGTATGGTTGATGACATCAGCTGGTATAACTGATCACGTCCAACCATCTAAGCCTCTTTCACCACACAAGCAATAAATGGACGAGAGAAGAGTAGATGGAATTGGGTCTGGATATAAAAGGATCCATAAGTAGAAACAACCTCGATTTTTGTATTTTAAAAGAATCAATATATCATATGCTCTCGTGCGGCGGATGGAATGATACTGGTCCATGAACATACTGTGCTTCTAGCTATTCGTCGACTCCATTTAGAATATTGATTGAGAAAGTGTGCCATGATTAGACGTGCCACGTGACTAAGCCCCTGTTGCCGTACCTGAAAAGCTAGCACTAGCCGCATATGGCAAGTGGGGAACATTGCTGTACCTTTTTTACTAGCTTATTATTATGATCCCGAAATTATGTTACCCCAGACTTTCTATCACAATTTCCAAGGTTCCCAAGGCTGAAAAGAATTATTTATTTGCTAAAGCATTGTCTACATGGTCAACATCGAAGTCTTCCAAATTACCAAGATAATTAATATTTCTGATAACCAAAATTTGTTTTTACAAAGTCATTATCTTAGCAGAATAACGCATACATTCTTTCAAATCGAGCTTCTGCAACTTCAATGCCGATCAGGAGCAATTCACAACAAATAAGACCCTCAGCCTTGAGTTGAAATAGGGGACTCAATTCAATACAAACGCGACTCGATCTAACAACGAAACCTGCAGCAAAAGAATCTTCCGCCACAATCCAAATAGATTCAGATTTATTCGATCTCAAAATGGATCAAATTTTCAAAATCAAAGATGCTGTCGTCAATTACCTTTCTCCCGTCGCGAAACGACGAAGAACAATGGGAGGACCTCAAACACCAGGTTACATCGAATTCGACGACGAACACCACTTTCTCTCCGAACCACAAAATAATAGGAGGTCTCTCAACTTCGCATATGGTCGCATGAATCAAAACTATATTTCGAACGAAGATAGAACGACACCCACGAGAAATCCCCTTAAACGTTCTCGCGAAGACGATGAAATTGAAGGGCCTATATTTTCAGGAGATGAAACCTCACCAAAGCAATCTTCTTCGCACAACGTCACTGAGAGTGGTGAAGAATCGGATAACCCCGATTATATGGATGAAGACGAAGATGAAGAAGAAGAAGAGGATCAAATTTCTGCCCAGCAAAAAGTTGATGAATATCTTGCAAAGCAGGCTGCGGAATTTGCTATGGCAAAAGAGACGGTAGAAAGAGCTCGAGCAGATGGCGAATGGTCTCCCGAAGAACTCTTTCTATTGGAAAGACTTCAATACATGGGTCATGAAGGACTTTTGCCGCACTGGGCAAAGGAGCGGAATTTTCGAACGGTTCCTGAAGCTATGTTTTGCCCTGATGATAATGCCCTCTTGGGTGAGAGCAGTAAATGTAAGTTTTCTCAAATTCTTGAATTGCTCCATACTAATCGTTATTCAGCTATTCAGATGTTAGAATTCCTCGTTCACTACCTGCCTCGTCGCGTACATGATAGATATTATGGTGGATCTGGTCCACCTGAAGCGCAGATGCGGCAATGGATTGGCAAATACGTTGAATGGACTGAAAGGGATGGAGGTTATCATAGGAAAAAGTTTATTCCAGTTCTGTGCCTCGTTGAAGGTCGATGGCGTGCACCCGCTGCGGAAACGACCAAACGCCTCAAAGACCAAATGAATTTTCATGCTGAATCATGGCGTCGAACGCTACAGCGTCCTTCGCCCGTTGTCAATGAGTTTGGTCAGACAGAAATTTACTTTCGACGTCCCCCTCTTATTTATGGAATTCTCTACATACAAGCGAAAGCCCTTTTCGTTACACTTGACTCTTCAGATCCACAAGCAAAGATCAGAGATGTCCACGTTTGTGATTTCTTAGACTCAAGCAAGCATTTTTGGCATGCTATATCTGTTGCTATAGTGGCCAAAATTGCACAAAAGTACATGATGTCAATCATTGATACATTGGAAGATGATGATCCGCCGGAACCAGATTCGTGTAGCGAGAATGAATTAGAATCCGCACGTGCGAGGGAAAAGAGATTGCAGAAAGAGGCGAAGAGGATGGAGCAAGAGAAAGAGCGTCAACGTCAGGAAGAACTATCGAGACTTGAGCAGCAAATGAACCAAATCAAGATGGAAGAAGAGGAAGATCATGTCATGGAGTCCATCGAGGAGTATGAGAGAGTGGAAATTATTGAGGGTGAAGAAGAAGAAGAACAAGAAGACTTCGAGGACGATCGACCATCAATGTCAGAATATGATGAGGAAGAAGAGGAAGAAGTGGAGGATGGAGACGAAAACGGTGAGCAAAGTGCGGATGAAGAATTAACAAGCGACGGAGATATTGAAGATGCTGAAGAGTACGCCGAAGACGAAGATGAGCCAGACGATAGCCATGTTAAAAACGAAAACGATAATGAAAAGGTTGACTTTGGTAGTCACTACGGGACCGGACGTACCTTCTGATCAGCAAGCTCAGATGAGTTGTAACAACGCTATCTCTATATCTTGTTTGAAAATTACAAACATAGCACTTTTTATTGTATGGTCGTTCTGTTGGATGTAAGATTACTACTTTCAATTTTCTTTATTTTAATGGCCCTTTGTGCGCATCAACATACAACAGTCACGCTACTATTGGATCGATTCATCCAAGACGTATTGAAAATACACTTGAGCAAACTGGCTTCGAAGAAATCATTGTGGGGCATTCATCAAACGCTCTCCAATATTGGTGGATCAGGAAATACGTGGGAAGGATAATAATCAGCAAGGGATTGGGTCGAGGGAGGAATCATTATGGATTACAAGTTTTTAATTGTCCCTCTAGATGTTTTACTTTCATGAAATACCCCCGTTTACTTTACGCCAATAATGATAATACGCAGAAATATTTAAAATCATATAAATTCCATGAATTGCATGCAATGATGCATATTAAATTGACTGATTTTATAAATCGCCTCTAGTAAGTTCATTAGGCATCATGGCCTATCTTGACATTGATAAATTTTTGCATCCAACACTCATCGATATCTAAAGAGGCATATGGCAGATTTGTGTATGTCTTCCCATGATGAAAAAAAAGACAATCTGTGGAGTGCAAGTGTATTCGTCGCTCATTCAAACCTCCCATGTTATCTGCCCCTTCCACTATGCAACCATTCTGGTATCCGCAATTCCAATACCATCACAGCCTCCTCCTCCAATCCCCAAGACTGAACATCAACCATAAAAGAAGATCCATTAATCACACCTCGCACCCATTTTCTTCCAACTCTCCCCTCCTCCTTAACCCCCTCCCAAAATCTAATCTAATCTAATCTAATGATCCTCCATCGCCCGCGCCTCCAGCGCCACAACCCCCTGTTCCAATTCCCTCACCCTCGATCCCACGCGTCGTTTGATTTCCTCGCCGTACTCCCCCTCTATCGCCGCCGCATACATATTTTTCAACTTTTGCAATTCTTCAACGGCCGCCTCGCGGTCCGCGGAGGCGTAGACGGAGCGTTTGTCGGTTTCTTCGCTTGCGATCTGGGGGTGTTAGTCGGGGGTCTGGGGATGAGATGAGATGAGATGAGATGGGGAGGCGGAAATATAGGTACCTCGAATTCATCGCGCGCCACGCCGTACTGTTCTGTCAAATCTTCAATTAGGGCGTCGGCTGGAGTCGCCGTTGCATAGCCTCTTCTTTCGTGCGTGTGCGTTCTGCGATTCGATAAGGAGGCGCGCGGGAATGGTCTTCGCTGGGCATGTGGAAATTGTGCAGCAGCTTTCCCAACTGCAGCTCGGGTCGAGAACCCCGCTGCTGCCGTTCGTGGCGTGGGAGTGCGGAGAATGCGTGGCGCGGAGATGGGGGGGTTTTTGCGGACGAGAGTGCGTGGGAGATATTTAGGGATGAGGTGGGAAGACATGGTTTTTTTGTGGTGGTGGTGGTGGTGGTGGTGTTTGGAGCTGGGGAATGGGGGGGTGATGGTACAGTTGGGCTGGGCTGGGTAGGGTAGGTGGATGGGTGGATGGGGGGATTTTGGAGATGAGGGGTTTGGTTTGGAAGACTAAATTTGGGTGGGGAGCGTGGACTAGATGACGTTGGTTTTGGGCTTTGTGTGAATATATCATCACTCTAGTCTGTATAACTACGCGATAAAGGAATTGTTTTTATAGTTATATCGTCAACTATATTAATACACACATAATTTACTCTTATTAACCCCCAATAAATCACAAAAAAGATCTAACTATACCTACACCATCTACAAGATCCAAATACTATATTCACAACATCCAAACCCACAATCAACATCTTATAATCCCTAATAACTTCCACTTTTCAATCCACATATTACAAGTTAATACTAATAGTCAACTAACATTAATCATTAATCTCAATCCCACAAGTTCCAACCAGCCTCTTTCTTTCACTCTCCTTCTCTACAGAAATCGCACATCCAGATACTCATATCCGTGCAAAACCCCAATTCCATCCAATCCAATCCAGATAAGTTATATACAATATAACACAACATTACAATCCAATCCAATCCAATCCAATCCAACCCAATTCCTCGCGTATCAACACAAAAGAATCTATAGAATCTATAACTATTACAATTCATCATCTCATCTCCATCCCCATCCCCATCCCCATCTCAAACCCTATAATTAAATAAAATGTATCTCTATCAATCTCGGCTTCCTTCCTTTCTTCCTGATAAGTATAACTATAACTATACATAAGATTACATATATATATATATAACTACCTACATACATACATACACCATACAATTCGCTAATTAATCTTAGCGAGCTAGTTTTAGTTTTTTTTGGGGGGGGGGGGATTGTGAGGAATAGAGAAGTTAGAGTGAGAAGTGAGAAGTGGGAAGTGGGAAGAGTGAAATGGGAAGAGTGAAGTTTGATTTGATTGATTGATTTATTAATGTATATATGTATGTATGTATGTATGAATAGGTGGATAGTATTGTGAATAGTAGTAGGAGTATTTATATTTGGAGAATTGATAGCTCTTTCTTTTTTAAGTGAATTGAGATGATGAAGTGAGATGAGATGGATGTGATATTTATGCGAGACAGGTTTAAATTTAGGAGAGAGTGGAAATTCTTTACATGTTTTTCTTTTATTTAATTTGGTTTTGGGGGAGAGGGATGTAGAGGTTTCTTCTTATGATTAGGATTTTGGATAAATTGTGAAGTTGTGAGGTTATGAGGTTGTGAAGTGAAGAACCTCTATGATGAATGAATGAATCGTCGAGTAGAGTTTTCCTGCGATGAATTTATTTCTCTATCGATTTTTCTGCTTTTTCATCTATTTATCTATTGCTATTACAACCCAACCCACACTTACGCAGAACCAGCAGCCTTCTCCTTATGTCCCTTTACCAAGCCCTCTCTCTTCGCCTCCTCATCAATGATATACGGAATCTCATCTCTCAAACTCCTACCGGTAGGAGTCCAGCCCAAATACTTCCTTGCTCGCTTCGCAACCCCCTTAGAATTCAACCCCCAGGAAATGGCTTCGAAGCCCGCCAACTCCTTCGCTTCTTCGACATCCATGCGCGCGACTTCTTGAGTGGGGATGAGACCTTTCGCGAACGCGACCGCGCCGACTTGCTGGGAGAGTTCGCCCCAGACATGGTGGCCGTTCTCGGCGAGGAAATAACCTTTCTCGTTCCAGATTTCCTGGTCGTCGGATGCGGGGCCTGCGATGGCGCGCTCGGCGAGGAGGAGAAAGAGAGTGCTGAGATCGTGCACGTGCACGTTGTCCCATTCGGTGAGACCTTTGCCGAGTTGAGGGGCTTGACCTTTTTGCAGAGTGATGCGGACGAGGTTGTAGACTTGTCTGCTGCGTTGGTTTCCGGGGCCGCGACCGGGACCGTAGATGGTGGGGGGACAGACGATGGCGGTTTTGAGGGAGGGGGAGCCGGCGGAGAGGACGAGCTTGTCGATGTCTCGGTGGAAGGCGGAGTCCGGGAGGTGGGTGAGTTGTGAGACGTTGTCGAGATCATCGTAGGGGGGCTGGGAGGGGGCTTCGCCGTAGGTTTGCGATTCCATGTCTTTCCAGCAGAGGATGCCGGTGCCGGAGAGGTGGAGCCAGTAGCCTGGGTTCGAGGGGGTGTGGCCGCGTGCTAGTCCGGTGGCGATGGCTTTTGCAGCGATTGCGTGGTCGGAGGAGTCGGCTGTGTCTGTATATGGGGGTGTTGTTAGTGAAGGTTTTGGGGTTGTTTTCTCTGGATGAAATGGGATGGGATGGGATGCGTGGTTGATTCTATTTCAGATATGACAGAACAGAAAAAGATAACCCAGAATAAAATAACCCAAAAAAGAAACATACGTAAAACCACATCCGCTTTCGCAGCCTCCTCTTCAAGAATCTCCGCATCTTCCAAAGTACCATAAACTAGATGAACTTTTGGGAAAGCGGCCGCGACAGGAGCGCCTCGATCCGAGTTGCGCACCAGAGCTGTGAACTCCCAGTCTGGGTGCGCGTGGTAGAGTGTGTAGAGGGCATCGCCTCCAGTGTATCCAGTGGTTCCTGTGCTTTTGGGGAGTGAATTTGAGTTTTGTTGGTGGTGGAGGGGGGGGTGGGTAGCTTACATGAAGATCTTGGGTGTCATGGTGCGGGTTTGGAGTGGGTGGAGATTTGTTGTGGTGTTTTGTTGGGCTGAGATTGCTTGATGGAAATGTGAGATATCAAATTGAACGGGGGGATCTGAGAGGTGTCTGAAAGGTAGATTTATATATATACAAGAGATAGCAAAAATACAAAGATTGAATTGAGCGTTGAGCTCTTCGGTCCCGTCAGTGGAAATATTATGGAGATGGGGTCGTAATGACGTAAGATACTTTTCATATTTATAAGCAAACAAACCATGGGAGATGGAGGGGTAATTGAATTCTCGATGTTTTCTCGATGTTCTCGAAGGCTTTTCTCCCCTTGGCTAGAATTCAGACATCGGCTTCTATCGTGAATTATGGATGTGTGGCAAATGAAACTAGCAGTACTACTACTGGCCTCATATCACATGTAAGAGGGATATTGACCTCTTTTTCACGAATCCTCTTGGAGGAAGAAGAAGAGGGCGAAGGAGAAGGAGAAGATTAAAAAGAACAAGACCTTGGGAAGCAGCATGATTGAGTTGTTTTTGACTATTACATGCCATACCATACCTAGCTACCTGCTTCTCTTTCCTCTGTTGATTTAACACTACGCTCGTAGATTGCCGATAGTATGTGATAGTATATAATAATACGATAGGATTGTAACTCGAGATCCTCAAAACAAGTAAAGGTACTGACGGCCTAGGTATCGTTTCCCCAGTCCCTTCAAAGTATCCAGACATGAGGGATATTTGTACTTTTTCATTAAAGAGAGATTGTCATTTAGGGTGCCTGTCAGGAAGTTCTTGGTATGTGTGTATGTGTGTGTGTGTGTGTGTATATATGTGTGTATGTGTGTGTGTGTGTGTGTATATATGTGTGTATGTGTGTGTATGTGTGTGTGTGTGTATATATATGTGTATGTATGTGTATAGGTATATATACACGTGTGTGTATATATATGCATGTATGTACCGGTATGTTCGGTACAGTGATGGACCGGGTACGCTCTACTACTATGGTCGTCGGAATTCCGGACGAGGAATAATAATCCGTCAATAATATTTGGTTCAATCATACACGTTATCTATTCCATAATCGCTACTCGAATCCACACAATCCGAATTTAGCCCAGGACCACCGGTATGGCGGGCGAGTGGAATTAACCTCATTCTTAAGATTTTGGCTCGGGCGTGAGGAGTCAGTCTAAGGAATATGAGAGGAGTATATACTCGTAGCATGCAGGTACATCGAGGGGATTCGAAGAGAGCTTTTTGCTTGATGATAGCGTCAAGTGGTTGGTTCCCTTTTGATCTGGTACTCTCCAAGGCTGTTTGACTGTGTGACAGATTGTTGTCCCTCCCTCCCTTCTTGGCGAGATGGCCGTGGGAAATTGGGATGTGGCGGAGCTGGGATTTTCTCCAACGACTGGCCTGGAAGAAAGAAAGAAGTGAAACATTTCATCTCAAGGTACTGTGCATGCCTAGGACTGTGTGTGCCTAGGACTCCGGTTGGTTGGTAAAATCGATTGGCATTGACTCGACACCACTCGAATGCTGGGTCGTCCTCCTCCATGATCCAATCACTCTGGTTACCAACTTCATCCTCACACGCGGGTGCGTGACATACAAATCTCTTGGGCATTTTCACGGCCCGACTCGTTCGCACGATCAAAACTTTATTAGAAAGCAATGCAAACCAATCAATGCCGCTTCTCGGAGACCAATGGACACCAACGCAACGGACACTGCTGTTAGTCCTTTCTATGAGGGAGGGGAGGGCTAATCCAACTTCACCAACCGATGGTCTATGGTCTATGGTCTATGGTCTATGGTCTATTATCAGATGGAACATGCCTGCGTTGACAACCACCTATCCATTCATCCATCTTTTCATGCATGTTTCATGTTTCAACCTCCCCTCTCCCTCCCCGCCCCCGGATAATTATCCTCATACTGCATAACATTCGGCATCCCATCTTTCATAGGCAAACGGGTCTCGATCCAGAAATAAAGCATCACAAATCACCATGAATGCAAGGATTCACACATATAAGCTTAAAATCTTAATCGTTTTTCCATCTTTTGACTAACACTTTTAGGTAAACGTCCATGAGCCTACTCCTGACCAGAACCAACAATCCCCCAAGATAGCCACTCACTCACACTCACACTCACACTCACACTCACACTCACACCCACACTCACGTAACGCCAACTGTAACTGTAACCCTTCACCAAATTTGAGATCCTCATTGCCAAGTGACTGGCACCCCGCCCTTCATTTATTAAACATTCACATACATAAGGTACGGTACACATTCATAATCTTTCCCGCAAGATGGGGGTATTATTAAGTCTTCTCCTTTCACAAATTTCGCTCCTCTCTACTTTTTCTTCGTCTATTTCTTCTCCCATTTCCTCCATCTTTTTCTTCTCTCCGCACTGTCTGAAACAAACATTCCCATATTTCACCATGCGTTTCCATGCTCGCGACGTCTTTGTAAACGGTACCATCACCGCCAATCTCTTCGTCTCCTCATACGTCGGCACCATCAGCACGTTACAATTATCCAGATCGTTGAACGGTTCGTACGCTCTCAATACGCTGTCCGTCAATAATGTGACGACCGACAATCCTTCGTGGCTGCACAAAGATCCGAAGAATGGTATCTTGTATTGTTTGAACGAAGGGCTGAGTGTCCAGAATGGAAGTATCTCGAGTTTCTCCGTGGCGGAGAATGGGGACTTGAGTTTGTTGGGAAATGGTTTGACTATCAGTGGACCTGTTAGTTCGGTTCTGTTTAACGGAGGAAGAAATATGGCGGCGGCTCATTAGTAGGTTTTTATTTATATTTATGTTTATGTTTATGTTTATGTTGATATTCACACTCACATCCTTCTACAACATAGACCAAACCATCATACTAACACACAAAATAGCAGCGGTGCATCCCTCACCACCCACAACATCCAAGCAGATGGAACCCTCTCACCCCTTCAAACCCTGACCTTCACCATGCCAGGACCGGGACCCGATCCCCTCCAAAGACAACTCACCCCGCATCCCCACGAAGCACTCCTCGACCCCACCGAGAAATACATCATCGTCCCTGATCTCGGCGCTGATCTCGTCCGCGTCTTCTCCATCGACCCCGCCACCGCTCTTCTGACAGAAAAAACTCCCTACACGGCTCCTCCGGCCAGTGGTCCCCGTCATGGTGCTTTTCACGTGACGGATGGTGGTGATACTTACTTCTACCTGGTTTCGGAATTAGCAAACACGGTGTCGAGTTTCAAGGTAACTTATGCAGAGGGTTCTGAGGGCATGACTTTTACCAATATCGATACTCATGGTATTTATGGTGATGAGAAGATTCCTGAGGGAGCGGCCGCGGCGGAATGTCTGTTGACTGTAAGTTTTTCTAAGTGTTTTTTTCTTCTTCAAAGTTTTCATCAATTTAAATATAACGAGATGAAAACATCCTATAAAACAATGAACACGAGCTAACATTCCCAGCCCGACGGAAAACACATCCTCACCTCCTCCCGCAACGCCACCCTTCTCTCCCTCCCCCAACCCCCGACCCACCCCCTAAACAACACGGCTCTCCCCTCCGACACCATCCAAACCTGGAGTATCAACACCGCCTCCAACTCCACCTACGGCAGTCTCTCCTTCTCGCAACTCTTTCCCTCAGGCGGCATCTTCCCGCGTCAAATGTCCATGAATAAAGCCGGGACGCTCGTAGCGATCTCTTTGCAACGAAGCGCACGAGTTGTGATTGCAAAGCGTGATCCGAAGACGGGATTGTTTGGGGATTTTGTCGCGGATGTGCAGGTCGGTGTTTTTGAGGGGGTGGATGGATTGAATGGCCAGGTTACGAGTGTGATTTGGGATGAGGTCGAGGAGATTTACTAGGTTAGGCTGAGGCGGTTGAGTGGTGCGGAGTGAGGGGGTGGGGGATTGTCGATTAAGGAGCGTGTTGGGTGTTGGGTGTTGGGTGTTGTTCAAGCGGGGTTCGAACACCAGCTAATTAACCAATACTCGCGAGGAATAGAGGGATGGAGAGGAGAGGAAGTTCAATTCTTTTTATCGATGATGTCATATTACATCGCGTCACACCATTTCACACCACATCACATCACACTAGCTACTAGCGACGAAACATCAACAAATAAACGAGCATAGATAGATACCCATCCATAGATCCATCGGATTCATCCATCCATGTACACATACATACCTACTTACAGATATCAGTTTTCGAGCTATGATAGTTTACCTACCTACATACGCACATTCATATTAGATTAGATGAGATTAGATGATGTATTCTAGACACATACATACATACACACACATACACACACACAAATAAATAAATCGTTGCATTTTAATCATTTTAATCATTATTCCATCCATCATCTACCAATCATATATATACACACATACCTATTTACCTACCTGCCTATCTACCCACCTACCCCACAATCCATATACATGTATATCCCTCCAAACAGAAACAAAATATAAAAAGTACCTCTAAGCGAATAACAACGAGGAAGAGGAGCGACTGATATTTTTCTTTCTAATAACTCAATACCTACCTACCTACCCGAGCACCTTACCCATCTACTTACCTACAAACAAACAAACAAACAAACAAGCAAACAAACAAACAAGCAAACAAACAAACAAGCAAACAAACGAATAAACGAATAAACTCCACCCACTCAATTCCATTCAATCCACAAAAGAAAAGAAGAGAAAAAGAAAAGAAAAGAAGAAAAATTTCAACATCAATTATTCTAAAGTCTTTCTCCTCCATTTTCCCATTCTTCCTATCCGTAACGCTTTTGAAATATTTCCATCTAACCAGGACCCGTACTGCGCGAAGAAAATCTCTTATCCATCCTCAAACCCATGCTATCCTATCCTATGCTATAATACGAATCCACCCACCACCCACCACCTGCGATCCAATTCTATTCCTCCCTCACCATGTAGACCCATAGGTAGGAGGAGGTCGAGGCGAAAGTTACCAGTTCATCAAATCTATTTCCAACATTAGCCATCCAAAGTTCACGCAACGCCCTTTATCAAAACATACCTCTTCCGAAAAGGGTTCTCTTGGCCCAATCCATAGCCAATAAACATCTGGTTCTAAAGCTGACACTCTGCGCAAAATACACACTTCTCCAGGCATATACCGCCCAAAGGCCTCCCGCAAAACTCCATCCCCCTCCGAGATCAAAGACGGCCGAGTTGCCAATGTAAGCCAAGCTACCCAAGTGATGATATTCAAACGCTTTGTAAATAGCTTCGTCCAAATCTCCATCACGCATATCGTTAACTCTCATTCCCGGTTCTGCTCTTGCAATCTTGTTGAATTTGTGTCCCAGATATTGACCTTGTTGATGAGCTCTCTGGGCAGTGGCAGGAAGCGACGTGAGTTTACTATCGATTTGCATAAGGAGTGCTCTCAATTCGCCGAAATCGAGCGTGCCGGATTGATCTTTATCGAATTCTTGGAAGAGCTTATCAACGCGTTTGAGATGATCGGCCGCTTGAGGAAATCTCTTGCGGACTTTCTGCGCGACGTCTCGCCAATCGCGGAATGTGAGTTGGACCTTTTCTGGGTCTTGCCCTTTTTCCCACGCGAGCGTTCGGAGGAAAGTCACCAAGTGATCAGCAACGTTGTTTTGAACAGTTGCGCAGTCGCCAATTGCATATACGTCTCCTAGTGGTGTACCCTTCAGACGAAGATGTGTATCGGTCTCTAAAGCATGACGATTGGTTTGAGAGGAGCCAAGTGCGGCAGCGATTCTTTGACAAAATCGGGTTTGAGAAACACCTGTAGACCAAAGACAGAATCCCATGGGCAATTCCTTAACAATCGATTCACCATTCTCTCCCTTTTGAGTAAAGAGAATTTTATCTGGTCTGACCTCCTGGACTCGGGAATTGGTAAGGATGTCTACCTGATCACGAGCGAACCTTTCCTCGGCGTATTTGGATACCGCTTCATCATATGTATTCAGAATGTGCCCTCTACTCTGAATCACGTGGACGGAGATCTCATTTCTGAGAATACGAGGGAAGTGTGCTGTGAGGTCTTCATTTAGAAGATCGAACAATTCGGCAGCGAATTCTACTCCAGTAGGACCACCTCCACTAACAACGAAAGAGAGTAATCTCTTTCGTTCCTCATCAGATGTTGTTGGGAGGCATGCGTATTCCAAATTGGTCAAGATAGAATTTCGAATCGTCTGAGCATCATCGATATCCTTCAAGAAATGGCAATTTTCCAATCCTTTTACTCCGTGAGGATTTGTCGTGGATCCAACCCCAATAACCAATTTATCATACGGTAGATAAAATCGAACTTCTTTACCATCCGGACTTTTCCCAGCCAATTCTACCAACTTTTCCGAAAACTCAATGTCTTCCGCCGTAGCTCTTATGAAATGCCCTTTAACTCTTGTGATAATCCGACGAATGGGTTCCACCAAAGATCGAAACTCCAACGTGCCTACAGTTGCAGAAGGTAGCATAGGTGTAAAGAGGAAATAATTCGTAGGCGAGACCAAAGTAATATGATAGTCGTCTGGATTCAAAGTCTTCAACAACGCAACGCTTCCCCATCCACCTCCAAGAATGACCAATTTCGGCTTGTCTTTTTGCTTTTGCATTTCCTCGGAATCATCGTCGTCAATCTGAACTTCGGCAATGGGTAAGTTCTTAGGACCTCCTAGCCGTGGAGACAAAGCAAGCTCCGAGATGGAGATATCCGAGTAAGACAAATCTTCACGGTATGTCGTAGCATCATACACGAAGAAACCAACCACGCCGACTCCCAAAACGATCAACGAACCTCCAAGCAAAGCCGCAGATCGATATAGAAAGTTCAAAGCTTTTGACCGTCGTTGCGGCAAAGGTTTACCGGATACGAATCGAACATTTCGTGTTATGGGAAGTTTGCCCCATTGTGTTTTGTTTGTGAGGGCTGTGAGAGGTCTTCTTGAACCTGTAGAAAACTTTTGGCCAGGCAGAGAATTGAAGGATAGTGCAGACCGACTCAGAGACGAGTATGGCGATCTGCGAAGTAATAAAGAATTGCTGCCAATTCTCCCAAGAGATGAGGCAGGTTGACGTGAGAGCATACTTGTGTGTGGCATTAAACTTGCTGGTGACGCTTTCTTTACTCAATTAATAATTGAAGCTCATAACTCAAATGTAAATACTAAGAAAGGAATAAATTAACAACTTGATATAAAAATTATTCTATGTAGGTTGGTCTCAAGGTAAAAAGAAGGTACTCATATTAATGAACTTCTAGGTATTTGAAGCTTTTGCCAAGTTGTAAGGGGAACGGAATTCTGGGCTTCTTCCATTTTCCTCTGACGTATCCATTTCACTCCCCCGCTCACGGATATGTCGGAGAATGGTCCCCACTAGATGCCGTAAAGATGGTTGAATTTTTCTTGCTATGCTTCGAGTATGGAATGTGAAAAATGGTAGTATTTATTTCAAAAGCCTTTTTGATCAAGAAACGTCCAATGTAGGTGGGTACTGCTTCTATCGGTCAATGGAATAAACGCACAACTTGAAAATAGCACCAGGTCTACAAGAGGCATCATGTGTATAGTAAGGTATCAAGTGAACTTTATATTAATCGAATCCGATATCCGGATTTCTTATGTACTAATAAATAATGATTATTCCTATCGATAAACTCCAATTCCATCCTGCGCCATTTATGAAGTAGTTCTACCTGAACACACTTCAGAAAGGGTATAATAATATTGGTGACCCAGACGCCAAATACGACCAATCCGATACCCCACTCATGTCATCATCATTGCTTCATTCATTGTTTGTTGTGAATGAGATCCATCGCCATGTATATTATCATGGTCACGTTCATCATTATCGAGACCCAGCTCGATGAGGGGAGGTATCTCCTTCTTTGCATCTCGTGCAGTGTTCTCAGCCCAGGCACGTAGACGAACAAGATCTCTAATAGTTGCATCTCGACGTTTGTTTTGAGATTGTAGTATAGCTTTGTTTACTTTATCTGCAACGGACCTTCGAAGGTCAGGGTGTATTAAAGTCGCTAGCTTTGGCTCTAGGTTATCCGGCTGGAAGACTAGTAGAGCCATTGTCCTTTCCAGGTCTTCCAAAAAGTCCGGATTGGTTGCAGCTCGAGGTGCAAGTTGGGTCCTGGCAAAAGTTATGACAGGACCAACATCACTGCCGGAAGTCCGTATGAGCTCAACCAGTTGTAGTCGCAAGAGTGAGAAATGGAGGGCTGGATTATTTTCGAGAACCTTTTGGCAATGTTAGAGAACATTCAATGAACATATGACGAAGAATCATGATTAGGTTGAAATTTGCTCATACTGAGGACTGAAGTATGGTATTGTATCTCATCAACGACCCGAAGGCTATATGAGTGGTGCATGAACTTGTTTAATCATAGCAAGGAAATAATGAAAGAAAGGTAGATGGTACTAACCTGAGGATCTAGCTCATTGACTGCTTCGATGGCATCTTGTATGCTTCCCAAATGGATGGAATGCTGAATGGCTTGACGAGCTTTGACAAACTCTTCGGCTTGTTGTGGCTTAAGATTCGCTTCTTTAGAGAACCTTGCGGCTGCTGATGGATAGCCTTCAGTAGTAAGATAATCTAATATCAAAGCATTGATGTCACTGTGAATGGATAGAAATGTTAGCTTGGCTGCATGTTATCAATTCATATCGGGCTGGGCGACAGCCAAATTGGTAAGAGTGGCAGTATATCAGTTAACAACTAATTTGTTCTCCGCATGCGTAATTTTTAGGAGAGATTCCCAGTTGATGATAGTCATCATATAAAGTTTGCCATTGATGGAGCTTCAATGAAGCCCCGGGGTATGAGAGAGAAAATGTAATGCCTACCTCTTCATTGGTTTTACATTGTCGACGCGCTTTTCGAATGCAATATGTGAAAGCGGTCTCTCAAATGTATTAAGTCTTGAGGGTGTTGCGGTAGCTGTTGAAGATGCCTATAATTTGAATCACGTCAGCTACTGATTGATATCTAAAAAGCTATCAATAGTATTTGTTTACGTACCATTCTTACAACACCAAAGGTTATCTCTTCTCCATAAAGAGATAGGAAACAATTGTAAGTGATCTTGAAGTGTCCAGCACTTGTACAATTATTATAAGTTTTTATTGATGTGAATAAAGAAAAGATGATGGTTGGTGAAAAAAATGAAGTTATTGGAAGAATGGAAGGGAAAGGAAAGCTTTGATTTGAGATTTCAAGTAGAAGTAGAAGCTTGCTCTAGGGTCTAAACCGTTATGGGTTTAGTTGGTTGTAGATAGCATTAGGTAAGTGAGCACGTGATCTCTCAAAAAGACGACCTTGACCCCTCCTGCGCAGAAAATGTCATAACTTAAGTACACATAGGTAGAATTGCTTCTGTATATATTGTGCTGCCGTACTCAAATTGCTCACCTAGTTTTATATTCTTTTTCTCTTATTAACATGCGTTGCTGAAGTTTCCAGATACCTAGAGCTACATATCATAATCAGCATTTTCTCCGACTTTCACAATGGCTGTATGTGTGAAAGAACAAGCTCACTACTCTCCTCCATGGGCTGGAGTTAGTATCATAGGTATAGCTGGAAGTTCTGGATCAGGAAAATCTACTTTGTCTCATGCCATTATCTCTCAAATGAACTTGCCATGGGTTTGCATTCTCAGCATGGTAATTTTTTTCCCCTATTCCTATATCAATCGACCCATTAATGATTGTGAAAAAAAAAGGATTCGTTTTACAAGTCTTTAGACGCGGAAGGATCACGAAAAGCATTTTTGAATGAATATGACTTTGATTCACCGGATGCCATAGATTTCGATAGACTAGTCGAAATATTGAAAGACCTGAAAGCAGGGTAAGTGTTATCTAAGCTGCTGCATCTGGAAAGGAGCGAATTCCATGTGTTCTCCCTACTGAATACATTGTCATATAATTAATTTTTTTGCTTAGAAAGAGAGCAGAGATCCCTATCTACTCGTTCTCAAAGCATGCTCGAGAGAAGGAGACCACATCAATTTATTCACCGCATGTACTCATATTGGAGGGTATCTTTGCATTATACGATCCTCGAGTTCTTGACTTGTTGGATATGAAGGTGATATTCTTCTTCAATTTAGGGAAGGTGTTAAACCTATGAGGACTAACTTGTCTTAGGTTTTCTGTCAAGCAGATGGAGATACTTGTTTGTCTAGGAGAAGTATGATTTCTCCATATTAAAAATGCATTTCAAGCAGCAAATGATAAGAGCAATTGCTTAGCTATGACTCAACTAATTTGAATTGCTAGTCCTTAGAGATGTCGCAGAAAGAGGTAGAGATATTGAAGGTGTTATAAAACAATGGTTTGGTTTTGTGAAGCCAAACTTCCAACGATATGTAGAGCCTCAGGGAGAAATTGCCGGTAAGATCTCACACAATGTGACACAAGATGGGCTTTGATCTTGATGTGTGACCCTATTGTGTTTCACTGCAGATGTCTAATTCCTAGAACAGATATTATTGTGCCACGAGGTGTAGAAAATAGAGTTGCTATTAGTAAGTTCCTTTTCCGTCCAATGAATCCTGTATTGTATTAATTCTCCGATAGCAATGGTTGTACAATACATCCAACGAACATTAAAAGAAAAGTCAATAGCACATATTATGGCCTTGAAGAAATTGGGTTTGGGTGCTGAGGATGAGCCTCTATCTAAATCAGTTCTTCTTATGGAGCAAACACCTCAATTTAAAGGAATGAACACCATCATCCAAGATATAGGGACTCCAGCAGAGGAGTTTGTTTTCTATTTTGACCGGATCGCTACTTTACTCGTTGAACAGTATGTTATCATTGCATTGCTTCATATTCTTGATTTTTTTTGTCTCATTTCTAACAATTTGTAGTGCTATGAACAATATATTCTTTACAGAAAAAACTGTCGAGACACCAATCGGTAACAAGTACCATGGTTTAATAGCTACGGGCGAAGTCAGTGCAGTTGTTGTCCTTCGAGCGGGAGGAGCTCTCGAAACTGGCTTGAAGCGAGTCATTCCGGATTGCAAAACTGGAAGACTACTGATTCAATCGAATATCCGAACTGGTGAACCAGAATTACATTTCTTAAAATTACCGGACAATATCAACAAGCATGATAGTGTGTTGTTACTTGATCCACAAATGTCAAGTGGAGGAGCTGCACTTATGTCAGTTCAAATTCTCGTCGACCATGGAGTACCACCCGAGAAGATTGTATTTGTGACTTACACTGCAGGGAAAATGGGATTAAACCGACTTACAAAGGTTTTCCCAGAGGTTAAAGTTGTGGTGTGCACGATAATTCAGGACTTCGAGGAGAGGTGGATCGAAAAGAGGTATTTTGGATGTTGATCATGATGAGATGGTTGGTGACAGCCTGGTTTGGTGGATATATCAGCGACTCACCAGTAAGTATACACATTTTCACAACAGGAAATTCATTCAAGACTTTAGTTCTGACTGGTGGACCTATTGATTAGATGAACCAGCGGTCTACTACTTTCAAATCTTTTACCATCAATTCAAACAAACTTTCGGGTACCAAGTAGACAACGGCACTCGAGCAAAGTAAATTTCTTAACGGTTTTCCATTTTGAGATTGGTATATAGATTACCCCTTCTTGGTATCTAGAAAGTTATAATATCAACTTGAGCGATATGTTTGAGTCTACAACCAGTGAACTAAGAAAAGAAATAGTAAACACCACTAGGTGGTATCATCGATAGACTTCTCTTGCTTTCTGTCACATTCTACCGCAGATACTATAAATCATCATCCAGTCTTGGAGTACTATCAGAATTCCCCTTTCTATGCGATCAAGTCTAAAATATACCAGTGCCTAGGATTTCATTATCACTATTTATTCATCGAATCATAATGCGAATGCTATGAAATTATCTATTTCCTTAACTTTCGAGGCAGTTCTCGATTCTTTCGTCTCTTTTGCTTCTTAGAAATATGGGGCTCTATTCAATCATCCAAATTATTGACACAAGTTGAAGTAGAGTATTCGGTAGTGCGAAATGCAGTTCAATCCCGCACACATTGTATCTTCTAGGCATGATGGTATCAACATCCCACCAATCTAAACATCATTATGGTCAACTCACTCTTGCCTGGCGAGACTGTGCAAATCCCTAATCCCAGTGGAGAAAACCACCGAACTTGCACTGTCAAACTCAAAGATACACACCTTTGTTAACTTGACGCATGAATTTGGAGCCGATCTAAAAATAAAAATAAATTGAGCACGCCAATTCACACATTCGAGATTGTGAACGGATCAAACCAGGAGACATGATCAATGTTTCTGAGCACAAGCGAAAATCAAAGAGAAGACTTAACAGTATCACGTCCAGATCTTTATTTCAATCTCACGATGGATGTTTTAAGAAGGCGCATGTTGGATCATTCTGTTACTTGTGATCGTGATACTCCAAAGCAATTACTAGCAAAATTCCTTTCCATATACATGTATAAGTAATGACCGAGAAATTTGAATCTCAATTACACGCGCATTTTCCATTCTTCACAAGGGAAAACATGATAATATCTCGGATCAACAAAATATTCGAACCCGAGAAATCATGGCGTTTTTATATAGTGACAATTCGATTCTGTCCAGGGACTCCGACGAGAGATAGCTTGGATGAGGACAGCCAAGCTCACTCTTTTTTCCGTCGTCGATTCTTAGAGTCAGACTTGTGGTAGACAAAAGCTTCACCGTTTCATTTTCAATTCGCTTACCAGAGTGTGTAGCAAACAGCTTGGACATTTTCAACAATTTATTGACCTTCTTCTTCTTCTTCTTAACCTGAGCCTATTAATACCACTCTTTCATATTTATGAGCCTGCTCTCTCGTGGTGGACAAATTCATAATCTCATACATGCATGGATACTCAGAAACTATAGGCAACGATCCCCTTCATTGTAAGTATACCTAATATCCCTATAGTCATTTTTTTGTGGTTTTTATTCACATATCTAACCTTATGGGTTTCAAAGACATTTTATTATACTTGTTAAAGATGATCCTGTACGTCAAAATACTTTTTTTTGTATAGCTAAGACATCACGATGAACGTGTATTGATGTCAACCACCCCCCATTGTATCCCTTTGGTGTTGTACATGAAAGCAAGTGAGGCACTCAGTGAAGTATAGAGATATTCCTCTGAAGTTTCTTCTACCCTCGGGTGGCGATATGTAACACATCTCTCATATAATATTAGCAATCCGCCTCAACCATAATACTATAAATAGCGAACCAAAACTACCCCAAGATACATCTCCTAGTTAGCTAGACAGACTTTCGATTTTATAACATTCTTTGAACCATTTCATGTGTTGTATGATCCCCAGCATAATTCGGTATTCTAATTTCCATCTTCTAGAAGCAGTCAAATTGCCCGTCACTTGGATCGTCCCTATCCAGCATTCACCGGGCTCCGACAAGTAAAAGCTGTGATTTTAGGTTCCTTGAACGCCGCAATCAAAGCCTCAATAGCACTATACGCACCCAAAGCAGCCGTCAGCAATGCACCACAGAAGTAAATGATGTTCCAGGTGTTCAAGATAAATCTCTTTCTGAAACCGCGCAGGATTCTCTTAAATCCAGTATCTGCGAGTGTGACTTGACCGGTAGCGGGATTGAAACCTTCCGTGTCAAGGATAGCATCAACTCGGATGCAGTAACCTAAGTAGAGGATAGGCGGAAATGTGTAGGTGAATTGTAGAATACAAAGGGCTGCGACGAGGGAAGAGAGACCGAAGAAATTTGGTATAGCGGCAGAAACAATATAAGCTATTGACCAATAAACAGGTACAATACTCATCCAAATTAATTTGCCTATATGTGAGTTGAGAGGCGGTGCACCAAAGAAATCCATTAATATGTTATTGTATAGGACTTTGATACCGATATTACCGTATAAGCCAGCTGCGATAAGAGCTGACATGAACGCAATGACGTTGTTGACAGTTTGCCACGCATATGGAGATACGCCTTGAAAAGAAGGATTGACAGCATATTGACCTTGATAGCCATAAATGAAGCATCCGTAAATCATGTACAGAATATAGATGAATACTTGGGCGCAAATCATACCCTTCCAAAAGTCACGGGGCTTGCGCATCTCCGACATGAATTCTGTGAATAACAAAGCTCCTCCATATGCATAAACGGCTTGCATGAGTCCATTCACGGCACCAGTGAAGCCAGCTGTCGAAGGAGGGAGATTGCCAAATGTTGTGACCGGTGGAAAGTTACCAGCACTATCTGGAGTGACGAGTGCACCACCAAGTGTAGTTCCAGCAGCAGCATTTACAGCCAAGTAATTTGGCGCACTATGTGAAACGACAATCATCGTACACAAAATGATAAAAACATTCATCCAGATAGCGGCATTAGCTAACCAACCAAACTTTTGTAAAGTGCGAACTTGACCAAGGAAGAAGCCGGCAAGCGCGAATACAAGACAGCAGATTGCGTAGCAAAGTTTGAATTTTGAGACTTGGGAAAGTGCCTACAATTATGTTAGAATGAAGGACCCAATCAAGGGTAGAGGGTCAATCAGGTGAAGAAAACACTAACCTGTCCATTGCCAACAACAATAACACCGACATTGAAGAGAAGTTGGACAGATTGAAGAACGTTGACTGCATGTCGGACAGGTGCTCCATAAACTCGGAAAGCTATATCTCCATATGTTCTCAATGGATATTGATGGGAATCGAGTCCCAGGAACATGTAGTATAAAAGAAATCCACCACTAGTATTTGTTAGTGTGTGGTTCAATTATAGGTGTCAGATATATCTTACTACACGGCCAATCCACCAAACACTGTATAGAGTGCGATGCCAGGTCCCCAGCCTAGAGTACCTAAGGCGAAACTAGCAAGTAAAATATTAGCTGATTGTTCATCAAAGTCGCAGCCATTCAATTACTTACGGAACACCAAAAGGACCCAAAATATCTGTAGTAATCAAATAAAACACTGAAGACCAAGTAGCCGTTCTTAAAGCCCTGCTGGCATTTGTCCACTCGTCATTCGTAATCGTTGAGCGATCAACATGAGACATATCATGTACATTTCCCTCATTTGGCTTCTCAGCCACAGGAGCAGAATTGACTGGAGCTTGACCCTTCAAATTCTTGGGTGGAACAATAAGAGAAAAGAAAGTAGTATCGCCAATATCATTATTAGTACTGGCATCCTCTTCTGCGCGTGCGAGACCCGCATAGTAATGATATTCTTCAAAGGTGATTGAAGAATCGTGGAATTTCTTGTGCTGGGGTTGAATATATACAGACGCCATTGCATTTGGATTCTCGGCGTCGACCTGAGGGTTACCAGCAGAATCTGCCGGTGCAGTAGGTGTAGCCATTCTTTGTGTATGCGGCTTGATAACTCGTTATAGTACACTGGGAATGCGAATATGACTAAAAGAGTTGAATGACCGCTACAGAAACTATGATTGGTTTTGCGAATTGAAAGCGACAATGAAGCAGAAGGTTTTCGCAGGAAACTATCAAGATAGTGTGACAGAGAGTGTACGATTCACAATGCGCATCAAGAACGTGAATGGTAATTGTAGCATTGGAAGAAAACAAGTGCTTCCTGAAAAGAGATGCCGTTCTTGTCGACCAGAACTTTTCGTAGTTGTAGGAAAAAAGAAATCAATCGTGCAAAGAACCCTTGATTTTAATCGCGTAGTACAAACTAGAGATTTAGTTCCATTGTACCTACCCATGCTTCAGATTCAATGTGGCCATCAAATTGAGACGATCCTATTTGATACAGAAAGTTATATCAGAATGGCAGGTGCGACCAAGTTCCTTCCTCTGTTGTGTGATAGCAATGATACTCGTGCCGTTTCACACATACATCAACCCGGGTACAACATGGGCTTCTCGTGCGAAAGGCATACTTCGCCAAATCATACATGATGGAAGGTAGGCAATCCTACATTGAATTCTTGAGAAAACAATAAAGGAGCTGCTTGTAAAGGAGACTTTGGCTGCAACTGCCAGGCCTTCTTCAAGCCAATACATAACGATTTTATTTCACAGAAACCATACTATCTGATTCTGATCCACTTTCACACAAACTACTCAGCCGCAACATACACAATCCACTCCATCGCAAAAGTTGGGCTGCATAGAAGTGGTGCAACTCATACCAGCACTCCCAAACCCGGTAGGTAACTCGAAATTCATATATCTTGCAGCCACAGAACGCAGTTACCTAGTGTCGACGTGCATTTCAGACACGAAGAAGAGCCTAGTACCCGTAGCAAACGACTTCACGCTACACTAGATGACATACAGAGATCCGTTTGGCGTTTGTTTCAATGATATGCTGTCTTCAGCTCATCAATATGGTCCCCAAGTCATTCAACAGCTTCAGATTAAGCCCGCAATAGGAAACCAAAGGATCACTTCATTGATACAGCTGATAACATCTCACCTTGATATTGCGCCATGAAAAACATCAATCCGCCCCGTAATGCATTTCATCCTACTTGGCTGTAAAGAAGCTTTATTCAACTTGTGATATATAATGCCTCGGCGATCTTTGTAGTCATTACCCACCTCCGAGCCATAATAAAATCCACTTAGGGTTCGATTCGCTGATTAGACCCGTCCTCGACTGTAACGGCATCATAAAGTACTGAAAAGACAACTTATATGTTGTATTTCTTCTTGAATTTTGTAATGTACATTTCATTCTGAATCTAAGAAGACTATGCTGCCAGTGACTCAAATATGTACAGATTGAGAAGACCATCCAACCCATCGGATGTGCAGTTGAATGCCAAACTTTGTTTAAAATACATTCATAGCATATCGGTGAGTATATGAACAAGAAAAATAAGAGAAACAGAAATGATTTGGTAATTTTAAACCCGTTGAAACGCCATGCGCACGTGCAGTGTAGAAAGGACTATCCTATTGGAATTTTATTCAATCACTCATATTCTCATTCTTCGTCAGATTCCTCCTCAGCGACCTATTATTAACGTTAGGACAAATCTCAGTCACGGATCAGGGAACAGAAATACTCACATCATCATGGAAAGTCTTTCCTTCAGTCGTCTCTTTAATCATACCAATTCTGATGCAGAAATCTCCAAAGTGCTCGCCCTCCTCTCTCTCCAACGAGTATCTCTTCAGTAACGGTTTCATGATCTCCAAAATTTCCTCTTCTTTGATACTGCTTCTGTAGAGTTTGTTGAGACGTTGACCGTGATATCCACCTCCAAGATACATGTTGTATGCACCATAGGCTTTACCCACGAAAGCAACTTCTGCCAACCAAGGTCTAGCGCATCCATTGGGACATCCTGTCATACGCATAACAATGGAATCTTGACGCATACCATTTTCTTCAATGACACCTTCGAGTTTGGTAATAAGTTGTGGGAGATAACGTTCGGACTCAGCCATGGCAAGACCACATGTTGGGAAAGCGACACATGCGGAGGAAGAAAGACGCATTCCGGAGAAAGAAACATTATCAAGCTTGTACTTAGCTAACATCTCTTTCATCGTTGGGAGGTCTTCATCAGCAACGTTGCTGAGGATTAAATGTTGGTTACCAGTTAATCTGAATTCACCCTTGTGAACCTTGGCAACTTCTCGAAGACCAGTCTTCATTGGGAAGTCGGCAGTGTCTTCAATACGACCGTTTTCGATGAATAGAGTGAAGTGGTTCAATCCAGTCTCATCCTTAACCCAGCCGAATGTGTCAATGTTGCTTTGGAATTTGAATGGCTTAGCCTTCTCGAATTTCTGGCCCCATAATTCTTCGACCTTGCCCTTGAAAACATCGACACCCATATCATCAACAGTGTACTTGAGACGAGCATGTTTTCGGTTCTTACGATCACCGTGATCACGCTGAACGAGCATAACCTTCTCACAAGCGATATGAGCTTGTTCCTTGGAAACATATCCAAGGTTGCTTCCGGTTCGAGGATATGTTTTCTTGTTGTTGTGTGTAACACCCATACCACCACCGACGAGTAGATTGAATCCTGCCAAGTTACCGTCTTCACCCTTGATAGCAATAAGACCAACATCGTGAGCGTATACATCAGTATCGTTGTGTGGTGGGATGGCAATAGTGATCTTGAACTTTCTTGGCAAATAAGTAGGACCATAGAGAGGCTCGTAATCTTGAACAGCTTCGCCAGCTACTTGGACCTTCTTATCATCTTCATCCTTGATCCAAATTTCGTGATAAGCAGTTGTAGATGGTAAAAGGTGATCAGAAATTTTCTTAGAAATAGCATGAACTTGCTTGTGATATTTTGAACCAGTTGGCAAACTACTGCACATGACGTTACGATTAACATCACCACATGCAGCGATAGTGGTCATCAAAGATTTGTTGATACCGCGCATGGCTCCCTTGAGCTTGGTCTTAATGACACCGTGGAATTGGAAGGTTTGACGTGTGGTAAGTTTCATGGTCTCGTTTCCGAATTCGTTGCTGACATCATCCATTTGAATCCATTGCTTTGGAGTGGCAACACCACCAGCTAATCTGCAACGAATCATGAAAGAATAGGCAGGCTCGAGACCTTGTGCCTTGCGTTCATCCCGAAGATCACGGTCATCTTGCATATATGTACCGTGGAACTTGGTTAATTGTTGATCGGCGGCAGAAATGGCCATAGTTGACATATCCTTCAATCCTTCTTCAATAGTACCACGAAGGTAGTTTGACTCAATTTTAATGTCCTCGTTAGTGATTGGTGGAGCTTCAGGTTCAAGACCTTCAACTTTGTCGACCCCAAGAGATTGCCAAATGATAGGTTCCCAGTTTTGGTAACCGGTTTGGTATCCATCTGGATCCTGATCATCACCCAATCCAACATCAGCAAGACGCTTTCCACCGAGATTTGCCAAGACGCGATCGAGGTCCTTTCCTGGCTTGTTGTAGTAGTGTCTGTCTTCTTTGCGAGGCCAGTAATGACTATCTCCGAGAGCGAATACAGAGTAATTGACTGATGCGAGGTCCAAGTCCGTGTTATCTTTGATGGCTTCCCAGAATGCATGACCATTTTGTGGGAATTCTCCTTGACCAGCGGTACTCGTCAAGAAGACAATGTTTTCTTCCGTAGGAAGATCTTCGATAGGATAGTCTTCCATAGCCATGACGATTGTCTTTAAGCCACGGGCTTTACCTCTGTTGCCCAATCTCTTTGATAGAGATTCAGCATTGCCATTGTCCGAAGCAAAGAGAATAGTCAGGGGTGCACCGAGCATACCCTCAAGAAGCTCATTGTATGCATCCTTGGCTTTTCTCTTTTGCAAAGCACGAACTTCTGTACCATAATCTTCGGAAAGGTTGGATGAGAATTGGGGATGCTTCTTCATCAACTGAGTAAGATGATTATCACGAGCCAAAAAGTCCTTAAGTTCCTTCTTGATTCGCTCTGAGTCTAGAGAGAAGTTGACCTCACCCTTTTCTTCATTGTCAGGGTTCCATCTGTATAATGGCCAGTAGCCAAGGTCTACCGCCTTCTTAGTTTCTTGGAGAACTGTCAAAGGAGAATCGTTCTCTTTGAAGTATGGAAGGTAAGCAACGACGACAGATGGACCATTGAATTGATCTGCTTCAATCATTGCTTGTAGCACTTGAGTATAAGAACTGTACACAGCGACAGATGCAACGTAAGCGTTACCAAAGTTCATGGCATAAAGACCAATGTCCTTCTTTCTTCTTTCAGCATCAGCGGCTGAGCGCTCAGAGTATGGTGTGGAGTCGATGATGAGCATGTTGACATTTTCACCCGATGCAATGACATGGTGTACACCAGAGTTTCCAAGGTCGTACGCCCAAGCATCAGATCCAACAAGCCAAGGGGATTCCTTGCGGAACAATCCCTTCTTTGACAGCAAACTTTGTGATAACGCAGATCCGTCTGTTTCGAGACGAGCAATGATCTCATCTGCTAAATCATCACTGGCACTCGCAGACCATTTTGATAGCCATGATTTAGGTGCTTCTGTGGTGAATTCTTTAGATTGGGCCGCCTCCTTAATTTCCTCGGTAAACCTTTGGCGATGCTCCTTTCTAGCCAAAAGAGAACCGAAACCAAATTCTGGATTCGACGCAATAGTGGATGAGATGCCAGCATTTTGAGAATCGATTTGATTTGCCAAATGAAGTCTCTTACCGAAGACCTGGTCCAAGATCTTCATGTAAGCGGACTCAACTTTTGGTTGACTTAGAGCAGGATTGCTTGAAGATTCGCTAGGCCCATCAGGATTCCCGACCTCCAGATTCTGAACCGGCTTCTCGGAGACCAAATTTTGTACAACACCACGGAGTGCTTGTCGTACTGTATCCGGTTCAATAAATCCCAGTTGATGTCCAACAATAACTTCTACACCGCCTCCAGGTCCTGATTTGAGTGTGGTAAGTAAATCCAAAAGTAGAGGTCCCCATTTAGTTGTCTTTCTTCTAATCTGCTCGAGAACAGCAATTCTCTTAATAGATCTAGGGATCGCCTCGATTAATTTGGAGCCCAACCATGGCCTATACAAACGTGCAGTAATGATACCAGCTTTCGCAAAAACTTCGTCGGCTCCTTCGTCAATTGCTCGGCCAAATAATCCAACATCGGATCCAAAAATGAACAAGGCATTTTCAGCATTTGATGGGCCAGTGTATTGGAAAGGAGCGTATTCCCTGCCAACCATCAATTTCAATTGATCCCAAATGCCAGAGACAAAGTTGTAAATATCATCTGAGCTTACAGTACGTGCATTTGGCGCATCGACAGTTGTGGCAGAAGAAGCACTGCTATCCACACTGCTTGCCCGTACTGAAGAAGATTTGGAGGATCCCACGGATGAAGCCTTAGATGGCACTTCAGTGGTTGTCTGGCCTGGTACAGCAGACTCAGTACTATTCTCGCCTCCAGACGTAACGCCTGTTGCAACGTTCTCGGAAATAGTTGCAATTCTTCCATCATCGGCATATATGCTAGAACCTCCAATCTTGCTACTTTGAAACACTCTCACAGAATCGATATTCAGTATCTTTGAGACAACGTTGGGGTCCTCAAAATCAACATCCTCGTCGTTGGCTGCCGATCTGGAATCAAAGAAATGAATGACACCTTTCCCTGACTTAATAGCAAGAGCGTGTGCAGTCACAGCAATGTCTTGTGCCTCCTGTAATGTCTCGGACTGTAAAAATGTGAAGCCAGAGTTTCGTATAGAGGTTATCGAAGAGTAATCTGGATACTGTGAGGGTTGTAATGAGACGTGAATAACCACTGGGAAGTTGGCAAGTCTGTATAGGTGGGGTACGGAGGAAACGAGGATTGAGGAACTTGTAGTGACTGTAACAAGTTTTCCATTGCGGATTGGTGTAAATACTGATAATAAAGGATCATTGTTTTGTCGAATCGTTTGTAGCTAGATGAGTATCATGTTAACATTTTGATTCGCACCGGATGAAAGTAGTTTTGGAAAACTTACCTCTGGAACACCACTCTCATTCGCAGCAACGAGACTCAGATCCTTTCTTCCAGCATATCTGTGTAAATGTGAAGAGAACTCCGACTCAATTGAATGGGCGGGCTGTACAGAAATGATTACATCGCTGGACAAGTATGCGATTCTTGCCACTATTCATGGAAAACAACAAAGTCAGTGTCATAGAATCTCATGAAGTGGGGGGTAAATGGAGGGGAAAGGTGCCGCATAACAGGGTTGTGGAACTGATAGATAGAACTGATAGCACAGAGAGTATAGACATACCAGCTTCTTCAGGTGTACGAATCTTTCCTGAATTCGTCGCCATTTTGGTATTATAATGAGAAGGAGATGAAGTATTAGAAGTGTTCTCGAGACTGCGAAAGAGGAACGACATGATCAAATATATTTTTCTCTCTCCCTAATCAAGTGCCTCCTCCTAGGGCCATTAATGTGATGCGATATTCGGCGAATGATACAAGGGTATATCTTTAGATATTGGAGGCTATCGAGGCTATCGAGGCCGTCAAGTGCATTTGACCAACGGCAATCAGTGGATTTATTGTCATTTATGGTATAGTCAACAAGTGTATGTAGTAAACAGAGGGGACAGTGAGAGAATGGAAGGGTTTGGGACATAAATTCATGGAGAAAGGGACAAATGATTGACCAATTAGAAGTCAACAAAAGTATCGTTTGTCATCTAAAACGGCTTTGAAGGAAAACACCAGCCACAATCGAGCACGCCATCGATGCTGATCAAAATATTTGATGGTGAGAATATCAAAATCAGCAAGGGGAGAAGAATCCCGAAATGCTTTTATTTACTTTATTGGTATAAGGTACTTTCCGAGCAAAGCCCGTCTTGCCCATGTTGAGGTCTTGATTTGTGCCTGGTCTAGTTTCAAAGCGTTGCTGGTTTGACGCTTGAATGGTTGTTAGTTGCCTCGTTGAATTCGGGCTTTGAAAGCATCTAAATGAGGCCATATCAGTGGCAAGAGAGTTGGACTGGACTGGAACCCGAACACGAGATGTTTTCACAAGTTGCAATTATCAATCTGCATTAATTCCTAAATCATTATATAATAGTAATTGCCGTCATCAATGATTTCCTATTCCATGACTATAAGCGATTCGAGAATCCATCAAAAAAAAAAAAACAGTTCGACTGCTTGCAAGCACCCCTACCAATGTACCCAAAGAACGCCATATGTACTATGAAAACCTCTTCCAGCTTTGAGGTTACGAAAGATTGATCATCAAGCTCTTCTGAAATGTATCACAGAATGGCATGCCAATGACGTCCTCCGGTCTACACCATTGCTTTCCTATACAGCTTACATCATCGTACCAACATAATAGATATCCATCTATCATATCTATTTCTCACTGCCCAAACGACCGCCGTCACATTGTATATAGTCTTACAACTTCCCAATACCGAGACCCTTGGCAGGAACGGGTGGTCCTGTTCCACTTCTCGCTCTTCGTTCTCTTTCTATGGTACCTGGAGGTCCATTGAATGTTCTTTGAGTCTTGAATCGCCCATCTAAACCTTTGGCCCATGCTTCATCTACTTGGCCACCAAGCCAATATCCTTCTCCAACCTTCACCATAAGTCTACCAAGCTTGCCCTTCCAACCTTGGCCTTGTGGCGAGTCTATCGCAAAGGGATTTTCCGCGCGAGCGTCGGTGCTACCATCGGTGTTAAGATGCAATTTTGTTGAAGAAGCAGAGTACATGTTCTGCCTTAAAACTTGTCGTGCATATGCCATCAATACCAGGATAAAGTAGACTCGAATCAATGTGAGAATTCCAACGACGATGATACTAGGAACGCTTTCCTCGATTCCAACACTCTGCTCAAGGGTTGCTCCAGCTGCAGTTCCGTATGCTACCGCATCTTGTCCAGCGCCCGAAGCTGGCGAGGCAACAACGTTGACTGCGCTGACATTGAATTTCGGGCTTGTAAAGCCTGCCGTCTCATCGATCGTGCTACCTCCTGGAGCGGCGCTTGGAATGCCCTTATTAGATTGATCGGCGCTTATGGCTAGGAGCCATGTTACTGCGAACGCTGTGGTGAAGGCGGTGTTGATGATCGTGTCGAACAAGTAAAACCATGCGAGGGCTAAGCACTGAAACGGTGTTTGTTTGCGGATGTGAGGCATAAGGAAAGCGATAAGTGCGAGAGCCGCGACGGAATATATGTACATTGAAAGCTGTAAAGGCGACAATCTCAAGCCGGCAAGCACTGCGAGAAGACCGTAAAAACCAGTAACTTTATTGAAGATCATGGATAATGAAATCATCTCTGTTCCGGTGCGTAAAGTCATGAGATATAGGAAAGTCTGTTCACTAATTAATATTGCTCCATCTCCCATGGGCGACAGAAGATTGATAAATAGAGATAACTTACCCTGGGGCGAGGAACCCGCACCCATCGCGGTAAGGAGACCATTATAAAATTGTATAGGTGTGTAGGAATTTGACTCGTCAATAAGTTGCGACGAGAAGTAAAAAAATCCAACAATGCGCCAAAAGAAAAGATAGAAAGTCGTTCTTGATTGATAACTTGGAAGATGGGTTTTCGGATCTTCGGATTGGGGTGCTTATGTAAGCCATCACCTATATTTGGATCGGCACAATCTAAAAGGGGCTCGCGATAGACAAGAAGACTGAACAACAAATCCGCAAAACATAAGAGCAAGTTTGAAAGTGGTTCTTGAATTGAAATTGAATTCAAATCTGTTTCTACATTT
>JAHXJK010000005.1:0-76168 GCA_019395245.1 Botrytis pseudocinerea
AAAACTAATAAAAAGTTATAATTTATATCTATTTCTATTAATAAATTTAAATTTAAATCTAAATTAATGATACTTTAGAAAACAATAAATCTAATAGATTTCAGAATATATGTTAAAAAACAGATATATAAATTGAAGTATATAGTTGAATAAATGGATTAACTACTATTCATTAATAAATTATCAAATTTTTATTAATTTTAATATAAATGAAAGAAGTATCATGAGCTGAGGCCGTAACTCTTATAATAATTTATTTCTATAATTTCGAGAGAAAAAAAATGATTTAACTTTATTCTATTTCATATCTCTTTATTTCGATTTTACTTGTATTCAATTAGATTTTTATATATTTATAAAATACAAAAATAATCTCCTAAGATATTTATTTAATGTAATGAATATCACGTGTTCAGATACTTCATATATCATCACTCTTACTTTAGTTTAAATCAAGTATTATTATATATAAAAGAGATCTTCTTAAAGATCTCTTTTCTCTTTAGCTTTCTTATTCTAGTTATTTAATCTCTATTAACCTACTCTAGTATGTGATTGTAATAATCAATTGATATTAGTTTATTAACTTAAAGATTTATATTATTAATAATACATTTATATTAAAAATATAAAAAAGAAGAAATTAACAAAAAATATTGAATTAAATAACTTAGTATATAAAAAAGAAACTTTGTTCGAAAGATTTATAAATATTTAAATATTGAATAATTCAGAACTGTCTTTTTTTGAAGAGTTTCAAATAATATTAAGAGATTCTATTAGAAAAAGATCAAAGTCAAAATAGAAGTTCTTCTTCGTTTAATAAATAGCAATTGCTTTTTAATATTATATTTTTACACATAGCCTCATATTATCTTATATTATTAATCTAGTGAATAGATTTAATATCATTTTAATAAAAATAAAAGAGCTCGATTAAAGTAATCTTATTATTAGAACTAATATAATAAAAATAAAAGTAAAAGTAAAAGTAAAAGTGAAAACGATAGTAAACATAGAAATAATATCAAAGTAGAAATTATTATTATTATTATTGAGGGTTGAATATACCTCACTTAAGCCTATATACAGACTACTATTTTAGAAAGCTTATAATCTCTGAATAGCTTCAAATTTCATATTTTTAGAATTCTAAAAGTTGTATAATATAAGTGTAGATATATGTATTCTGAGTAACGTTAAAAATAACTATAAATAGTATTAGTGAGATTGTTATTATTTTTAGTTACAAAGGGTTAAGAAAAAGCTCATATAATAAAATAAAAGCTTACTAAAAAAGAAATTCGATTCAAAATCCCTATTTAATATATATAAACTAGACATTCAAATAGCTTTATTTTTATATTAAAAGTGTTCCTATATTATTACTAATATATCCTTTGACTTTTTATATATTATAATACACTATAAATTTATATATAATAAAAACAATCTTTCTACTATAATATAAAAAATTTATTCTTTATTCCCTCCTTCTCTTTATTCTACTAAACATTTATCACTTTATATATACTTTACAAAATCTTTAAAGATTTAAATTCTTTATAATATGTATTATTCTGATTATAATTTAACAATCTCTAATATATAATATACAGTTTTATATACTTCTTAATTTGCATATTAATATAATCGATTAAAATATAATTTATTCTTTTTACTATTTCGAATTGAATCTTTTAATAAAATAATATAAATCATGGAATCGAAGATATTTAGAACTTTTATAATATATATAAACTTTATATTATTATACTATACTGCAACAATTTTCCATTATATATAAAAAGATAATTGTTTTTCCTTTTCAATATTATTATTAATTGAATTTAATATAATTTACAGTTATACTATAATTAATGATTTAAATAAAAATGTTGATTTAAAGGTGGATGTTTTTGAATGTTTTTCGTATAAGCTTAATACTTAGTAATATATATCTAAATTAGGAAATATAAATTAAAGCATTCTTTTAACTTTATTAATAGATTTAAAGATTCTTAAGATTAGAATTCTTAAATGTCAGGAATGATCTACTTTACCACTGACCCACAAAAGCATAGAATATTCCAAATACTTCCAAAACAATAGATCTATTATATATACTTCCTTTACTATTCTAATCATTTTAATTTGCTTTCAATACTCTAAGCGAATTACTCTTTTTTTAATAATGAGTTTTACTATTTTGATAGGGATTCCATTATTAAATACAATTATTATAATAAATAGAAAAAAGTCTGTCTAATAATATTTTCCCCGTTTTATCTCTAATATTAATCATTTGTATTAAATCTATATTTTTTAATATTTTATTTTCAATAATAATTAAAAAAAATTTTATTATAATATTTATTGATATAATTAATGTATTAAAATTATAGAATCTTTTATTCAAAAGGAAAGTAAATAAAAGAGAATTTATAAGTTACAATTTATTAAAGAATTCTTTTTTTTAATAATATTCAAGTTTAATAAGATTAATAATCTTATAAAGTATTTTATAAATTCCTATCAATTTATTATTGATTATTCTATTTCAATTTCCTTATATTTCTTATAATTAATAAATCGAATTTCTAAAATAGCCTGTCTATATTGAATCTCATTATTTCAAATCCTATTATATAATTAATCACTATTATAAAATCAAACAAAGAAAGAGAATTCATAGTTTCGATCATATATTCTTATATAGTATATGCTATTATTTTATTATTGAGAGGTTAAGTTTTATTAGAATCTCTAGGTGGTAAGTAGAATTTGAATATTATAATTAGGTTTTTGAATTACTATTATACTTCTGTTTTTTCGAATCAAGTGAGTATTATTAGCTTTATAATAATCTAATAAGGATTTTGAAAAGGCTTTACGAAATTGAAAAAAGTGAGTTTATAGAATTCAATGAATTTAATAAATTTGCTTTTAATAAAAGTAACATAATAGGGCTATATTATTGAATTATTAATATCTTATATCACTTATCAAATAAAGATATGAAAACTCTATTATTTGAATATTTCAATAAGTGGAATATATCATTTGCTATATTTTATTACTTTAAGGTCGATAGATATATAATTAAATTCAATATTCCTCTTTCTATTTATAAATCTTTATAATCAACTTCTTCAAGAAAGTCTTTATAAATTGCTTTCCTTAATATATCAATATTTCACTTTTGTATTATAAGCTTTTTCAAATCTCATTAAAGAGCTTTTAATATTATTCAGTAAATTTTTATTAATAAGTTTAATAGTTAAATAGATTTGTCTTAAAAGCTTTAATCTAAGTATTCTAATATTAAGTAATGTTTTAAAAAATAATAAATGATTATTAATATTTCAATAAAAGCTCGATTTGTTATTGATATTTATAATAATAAAAAGAAGAAAGAAGTGAATATTTAAAAGGAAAATAAGAAAAAAAACAGGAGATTATTAGGATCATATTTATAGATCTCAAGGATATATTATAAATATTATTTTTATTTTTATTTTTATTAAATATCATTCAATTAAATTTTTATTCGTTTTTTTTAAAAAAAGTTTCAAAAAGTTTTAAATTGGAAATAAAAAAGGTAATAATTAATTGAAAGGTTTTAATAGTTTTTATAAATTATTATAACTTTTTTTCAATTTTATTAACATTAAGATTGTTTTAATTTGATAAAAAAGTTTTAATATAAATAAGATTTTTATTTTTATTTTAATGAATATAACTTAATTGAATTTCTTTTTTTTAAATTGAAAATAAAAAAGGTAATAATCAATTAAGAAGTTTTAATAGTTCTTTATAAGTTATTATTTCTTTATTTTTTTATAGGTTATTATAGTTTTTTTTTAATTTAATATAAAAGCTTTAATTTCAGAAATATTTCAATTTTAATTTCAAATAAATATAATTCAATTGAATCTTTATTCATTTCTTTTTTCAAATTTTCAAAAAACTTTAAATTAAAATCAAAAAGGATAATAATCAATTAAAAAGACATTTATTAAATCATGATTCTTTTATTGAAATAAATCAATATCGATTATTAAAAGATTCCTAAAAATAATAATCAAATTAATCCAAATTAGACGTTAATTAATTTAAATAAATAAACATATTAAAGCAGAGGGAATCGAAAGACAAATTACGCTCAGACTATATTCAATTCACCTCGAAAACCAATGAGGTCAAGCAAAAGATATTGTACAACTAGAAAAAAATTCACAGAGACTATATTATTCTAATTGTATAAGTGTAAACCTCTAGGGTTATTATCTATATAGAAATCAATGGACAATTATCTTTCATTTTATTGTTTTTTCTTTCTTAATCTTTTCAAAAGGATAGTTTGTATATCCTTCACTTTTATTTTTAGTCTCAATTATAGGTGTATAAACTGTTTTCAAATTCAATTTAGTTAGTTTTTTTTTTAGTCTAATTTTTTCTATTAGATTAGGGTTATTGATAAATTACTTTTTGAATATGATGGTATTTATTTTTTTTGTTTTCTATTTTTTTAAAGTAATTTTTATTATTGTAATTTTTGTTTATTAATATTAATATTGTTTTTAGTAGTTTCAAGAAGTGTTTAAAATGAATATTTTCGATTATAATAGCTATTTTTTTTTTCTAATAGTTTTATATATTTTTTGTATTTTAGTTTTTTTTGAATAAAAGATTGATTTGTAATTGAATGAAGTATATATATATGATTTTATATTTTTTGGTTTTGTTTAATCTATATTGGAAGTTTATTATTGGATTTGTATTCAATAATAATCAAATTGTTTTTTATAGGTTTATTTGGATGGAAATCTTGAATGTTTTTATAATAGTGATTGTTATATTGAGGATTTAGAGTATAAATTCAGTTTGATTTTTTTAATTGTTTTTATAATTATTAATATATAGATTGGTATTAGTATTAAGAAATTGATTGAGTAAATATTTATTTTCTGATATTTTTGTTTTATTAGCTTTTAGTTTTATTTCTAAGGGGATATTGTTTTATAATTTCGATATAATTAAATTTGGTTTTAATTGTGTATTTTGTAATATGAATATGATTATTAATTGTGTTTTTAATATTTTGTAATATTATTGGTTTGATTGTTTTATAGGGATATTTGATATTTTTATATATATTTATATTGAAATAGTTGATATTGATTGTAGAAGAATTTAATAGTTAATAATTGTTGAGTGAGAATAAAATTGTAAATCGTTTGATTTGATATAATTTCAGATTAGTATTTGGGGTTTGATATAGAAATTAAAAGGAACTTATATATTATAATTAATAGGTTATAAATGTATTTTAAATATATATAATATTTGTTATCTTTTTTTATTATAATATAATTAGTATTGATTTTTAAAAACATTCAAAAAGCTAAGGTATAATTCTGGAAGTTATTTTATCAAATATATATTATAATAAAAAACTTTTGAGAAGTAAAAGAAACAGTTTGTGATTTATATATATATAACTTTTATATATTCAAATATGAATATATCTAATATATTATAGAAATCTTTAGTTTATATTATTATTAGCTTTTATTTATTCCTATTTATTATAAAATGATTTTCTTTGAATTAATCAATATTTGGGATAACAGAAATAATAAATTATTAAATTTGAATATATATTTTTAATAATTAATAACTCTTCTTTTATTATTTTTTAAGTATAATATTCTATAATAAGTAAAATCGATATACTATTAGAATAGTATAGGTATATTAGTAATAATATAATAATTTGATATTTGAGATTTATTATTTCAAGATAAAGAAATAAAAAAAGTTTATTGCTTTTATAGAGAAGGGGGGTGGAATTTGTAATACTGAATAGTGTGTATTATACAATTTATTGTAAATAAGTTAATAAAGTGTTATAGTTTGCAAGAGTCTCAGATAGAGGGGGTGATAATGCGGTACCTATTATATTCTGTGACTTTATAACGGGGGATTCAGCGATATTAATATTATTCCAAAGCTCAAACTCTCGCAGCTTCAAATAATATGTTGAGGTCTCCTCACCCTTCAAGTGGGATTCTCTCAACATTCTCGGCTCTTGCTTCTCAACGCATCGACCTGTTGGGTACTCAGGTATCTCAAAACACTTTTCGACTCAACTTTGTCTGTTTGACTTTCGTCCAAGGCGGACGCCTTTCAAGCCTGCATTTATATTCCTGTACTTATATAAAATCCCAAAGCTTAATTTTAATAAAATAATTCATTCAATAATATATTCTTAAAAGAATTTGATATAATTAGTAATTTCAAAATTAATATAAATTATATATATGTATATAATTAGCCTAGTTTTTATTATTATTCAATTTCTTTTGATATTAAATATTAAAATGTTTTAATAGAACTTTCGTGTTTAAATTTAATATTCTATTTTCGAATTTTTTTTTTTTTTAGATTATCTAAGAATTTATTTCATTTTAAATATTACCTTCTAGTTTTATCTTTAATAATTCAATAACTTTATATTTGATTAATATTAAGTTTCAATATATTATTAATTAAATTATAATAAAGAAATATAAAGTGATATATAATAAATCGAGTTATATAAATAATTAGGTTATTTATTATAAGATTATATAGTAATGCATATATAATTTATTGAATTGATTATTAATATTAATTAGGTTATATTTTATGAAAACTTATTTATATATATAAGCTTTTTCTAATAGGAAAAGTGTATATGATTGTTTTTTATATAGGAAATTGATTTTAAGATTCTATAATGTGGTTTATTAGTGAGTGGGTTATATTAGTGAATGGGTTGTTTTCATTTTAATTTATTATCTTCTTTTTCAATATGCGTTTTATCAATAATCTATAATGAATTTGAATAATCAAGAAGCTTGTATACTCTTTGTTATTGAAATTATTCAAAAAGATAAAAAAATAAGTATTCGAAAAGTTGTAAAGTTATATAATATTTTGAATATAATATTATAGTATAGAATTAAAGGTTTTATTTTTTTGTTTTAAATATTATTTAAATTTTATAATTTTTTTAGAATTCAAAAAGAATATTATTTTTGAAATATATAAATTGATATAGATTTTGACAAGTTCCTATTTAAATTTAAGAATGTGGAAGATATAGTAAATTATATTCGAATCGATGAAGGAATGTAAAATGTATTTAGAAACTTTGGATATATTGATTGTAAAAATATTGAAATCGAATTAAAGATATTTTAATTGTGTTTATAAACTTTTAAAAAGCTTTTTGTAAGGATTCTAAGTTTTTTGAAGAGTGGTTTTAATTAGTTATAAATATGTAAATGAAATATAGTATTTTGAATAGAGATTTTTATAATTTTGATAAAATAGATTTTATAATAAGGATTATATATATAATAATAGTGTTTATTAGTATTGAGAAATGTAATAGAAATAAATTAATATAATTAGATAATTGAGAAATGATTATAATAATAATATATAGAAATGAAGAGAGTAAAATTATTCTCTTATTTCTAATTGTCAGGGAGCGACCATCTGATTGGATATATATAGTAGATCCATTATTTCCGAAGTATTTGGAATAATTCATGCTTTTATAGATTAATGGGAAAGTGGATCACTTCTGATATTGTATTTTAGATATAAGGGTGTCTTATTCTGAGATCTTTATTTATATGAATTTGAATAAGGATAATTATATTTTGAATTCAATCTTGGTAATTGATTCAATTATAATTATTGTATTTCTAATATTCTATATTTATAGAATTCCTATATTTATAGGATTACTAGTTCTTTTTTGATTGGTATATATCGGGTAGGTTTATATAAGATGGGAATAAGTATTAGAAAGCGATTATCTGATTGGGTATATATAGTAAATCCACTATTCCAGAAGTATCTAGAATACTCCACACTTTTATAGGTTAGTGGGAAAGTGGATCACTCCTGATACTAATAATTTAGAAATAGATTTATTTTTTTAATTAGTATATTGAAATCAATCTTTTTGTGGAATAAACTATTAAATTTATATTTAATAGATAAATAAATAATAAAATAGATTTAAAATAATTGAAATACTTTAATAAATATATTAAAAATCGAAGAAAGAATAAATATTGAATATTAGTATTAGATAGATATAAAAGTTACAAATTAATAGTTTTTCAAATATATTATAAAGAAAATAATATTATATATTTATATTTATTATTGTATTTAAATTATTTAAATTAATCATTTAATATTAATTCTAACAATCCAAAATGTTTATATAATAATTAAATTGATAGATTTATTAAAGCATATATTAATTATATTTTAAAGATTGAATTCTTTATAACTTTTAAAATTATATACAAAGAATCAATTATTTCTCAAAATATAAAATCAGAATTCTAAGCAATAGATTTAATATCATTTAATTTTGAAACTATACTTTTAAAATTAAATATTCGAATTTGTATACCTATTCCTCCTTCTTTCAATCTAAATCAATAGATTTTTCAAATCCCTTGCAATTCAATTGAAGCTTTTTCTCAATCAATATTAATTAAATTTCGAATAACTTATTATCAATTAAATTCCCTTATATTTATATTTGAAATTATATTAATTTTAATTAAAGATATAAAAAGATTAATTTATAAAAATACACTTTTGAATATAGAGATTTATATATTTCGAAAAACAAATATCAATATACAAAAAAAACCCAATTGTATTAAGAAGAAATACTTATTAAATAAAAAACTCTTAATATATTATTTCAACAAAAGATTAATATTCAAATTCAATACAATAAGTATCAAAAAAAAGGTAAATCTAATAAAAAAGTATTTTCTATTTGATATTATAATAAATACAGAAAAACAAATCACAATATAAAAACCTATCAAAATAATATAATAGATTCTAGATTATTAGATTCTGAATAATTTTAATTAATTGATTCAATTGTTATTGAATAATATAGGTTTGAAAGAATGAATTAAGGTGAAAGTGATTTATTTATTGATATAACTTATTCACTAATAAACCACGTTATAAGAACAATAATACGATAACGATAGTAGGAGCAGTGTAAGAGTTGCGGATACTTGAAGATGTGAGACGAAGCTTATACGAATCATCTGCCTCTCTTGATCCTTATCAAATTTTCAATTGAATTCTTTATCTACGTCGCCGCCATCGGCGCCCTGCTTACCATTGTGTTGATCGCAATTCTTGACTCCGACTCGAGTCGCAACTTCGACCTGGAATACCATCCTCGCAACAATTGAATGTTTAGATCCATACTTTTACGATATGATCAATCAATTGCTTCTCCTTCTATACCTTTGATTTATCTCAAGGTGAATCAGTTAAACAGTTATGAATGCGACATCAAATTCTACATCTGATATCTTTATACCAAGTCAACCAATTGATTCTTTACTGACTGGAACGGTAATTCAATCTCAGCGTCGTCGTCGACTTTCTCAATTACCGCCATCATCTACCCTTTCTCCCTCAGATCTCTAATCACCCTTCTAAAAATTCCTCAAGTCTTACCAAACCTTTGCGCTTAACATAAAAGAAACCTACACGTACTGGCTATCTCTTCGCACTCAATATGTTGACCAAATCTCCCATCAAGATCGAAAATGGACCTCTCCATATCTCTCCTTTGGACGATGGCTCACTCAAACATACCACGAAATCACCAGGGACATGATCATCTCTATGATTAAATGCGAATTCGAAAATGAATATACAAACAAGCTTGGAAGGAAAGTTAAAGCAGAGGTAAGGAAACTGGCAAAGAGGTTGGAGGTGACTATCTGGGATTTACATTTTGCCCTGGGAAGGGATGTGTTGGTGTCGATGAGAGCCTTGGTTGCACTGAACGGGCTTTGCAGAAAGATAAATGAGACGGAAGGGAAGCTGGGATTGCGACTGGAAGGCTTGATTCCCAAATTGGAAGAGCAGGTTTGGTTAAGATATCAGGCTAGGGCTCAGCATGCTTGTGCGGATATGACTAGGTTTGCTCCGGCTGATGTTTTGAAAGCTTGTGCCGCGATGAAAGTGAATAATCTTGGGGCTGGAGGGATAAATGACGACAGCGAGGAAGGCGAAAAAGAAGAAAAGAGCAGAGAAGGAAATGGAGAAGGGGAGATTTTGAACAAGATACAGTCTACGAGTGAGGGTCTTGCAAAATCGGATTCAGAAGGTTGGGTGCGAGAGTTTCGTATAGAATATTTACCAGTTGGAGGAGATTCAGATAATATAAAAGAAACTGTTGATAGTAGAGATGCTGCGAATGGTACGATGAAGATAGAAGGTTCGGAGAACAAACAAGGAGGCTTCACAAATGACATATCGGCTTGCTTTCCAGAGTCGATTATTATTGGGAAGATAGAGAAGGATGGGTTGGGGGAAATGGTGATGGGAAAGGGAACCGTGATGAGCGGGCAAATGAATGGACAGACGAGTGGCCAGAAGACTGCGCAACAGAGTGAGGATAGCCCGAAGGATAATGATGAGAACAAAAGGAACAATGAGCTTTCAAAGGAGGAGGATGACTACGATGACGGATATGGATATGATGGTTTTGACATCTCTACTGATGGGGATGAGAGTATGGATTTCCCAGAAGTCGCGGACAACACGATTCACGAATTCCAAAAAGCATTTGGATCTCATGTCCAGGATCGTCGATCATTCGAATCTAATGCACCAGGAAGCAAGGCACTGACTCCTGTTCCGACTTGTCACCACGATAAAAACAATGTTGAAGAGGGATTTGAAAATATCCTGGATTCTATCTCTGGCCCGAACTCTTCTGATGCAACACCAACACGACGCCATTTCACAATGAGAAACAAGAAGAAGCGAACAAACTACAGCATACCCAAGATAAGCAAGGTAGCTGAAGATCAATACATTCATGAACCTGATACACCAGAAGTTCCTCGCCATGCCATAGTTGAGCGAGGGTACGAATCAGACAGGGAAGGAGTCATTTACAAAACTTCCAATACTTTTATAAATTTGGTAACCCCCGATAACACTTCAACTCGACATATATCACCACTCCAATTCCAAAAAGTACAAATCCCTAATTCTAATCACAAAAACCTTTGGGGTCGACCTGGGGATCTGATTTTCTGCTCAGAGACTTCTACTAGTGATACAAGTGTTGTTATTAGCCTCAATAAGGAAGTTCCTAAACTTCAACCAGGGCAATGGCTGAATGATGAATTAATCAATCTTTATCTTTTCTGGCTCTACAAGAATAATGCCCATACAAACATCTCAATTTTCAATAGCTTTTTATATTCGCAATTGATGAGAGATAGCAACTCGATGAAAAATCGTACCCTGTCCAAAATGTGGTTTAAATCAACTGAGTGGATCATCATTCCCATTTGCGAAGCATCGCATTGGTATGTCGTTATTGTGGGAAACTTCTCGATGCTTCAACCGGGTGCTCGATCGGATCCAAAAGCTCCTTTCTTGATTGTTCTAGATTCTATAGGTGGGAATGAAACACAATATTCGGCAATGGAAAAGAGAATTGTGAATTTTTTAAAAGGAGAAGCACAAATTGTATGGGGACCTAGTTTGAAGGAGTTTGAATTCCTGCCCGTTAAACGATGTCTCAAGCAGTCTAATGGTACAGACTGTGGGTTGTATCTATTGGAACATGTGGAACGATTTTTGAAACATCCCAGAGGGTTTTTGGAGGAGGTTCTGGGAGTTGATGGGGATTTGAAGATGGAAATGAGTAATCATTTTGATCCGCTTAAGAAGAGAAAGGATTTAATGGATTTGATTTTTATGCTGAAGAAGGATCAGGATCGATGGGAGGACTTTGAAGAGAGGAAGAAGGGTGGATGGGATGGTTCAAGGATAGATGTTCGGCGAGAAGATGTCGTCGTTCAAATTGGAGATGATCGATCCTTGCATCACAGCCAGATTTCGGAATCGCCAATAGGAAATTTTCAATCTTTACACCGCAGTCAGGCCTCCAAACCATCGCCTTTGTATACCAGCACTCAAACCCCCAGGATATCCCATCCGTCCGTCAAAGTTACTGACTCCATGTTGGTCTTAGCATCTGATTTTGAATTTGGCCCTGGAAAGGAAATCTCATCAGCTAAAACTCAAAAAGAAGTTCCCGCGATATCTCTTGACAAAGGTCAAATGATTCATGACATATCTTCCCCTGCTAGGCCCATGACATTTAACTCTCTTCATACTTACTCTTCTCTAACTCTTGATACGATTACATCCAAGTTAACAAAGCAATCATCAATCTTTCAACATCATCTCCAATTAGTACAATTTTCGGGTCACATATCTTCAACTATGCGTCCTACTTTCAATGAACAAAGTATTTGGAAAGAAATGCCTACACAATCACCATCCTCGTTAACTCCTTCGATGTTATCCTTGAATCCTAATATTAGCGTCAAGGAATATCGCAAGCGTAAACGTGAAGAAGAGGAACGTACAATTGAACCCTTTTGCTCCTTGGTAATAGAGAAGGAAGAAGAGTTGAGAAAGGAATACAAAGCTTCTTTGAAATTGACAGAAGGGTTGGAGGATTTAGATAGAGGGGTAAGCGCGTTTGAAGACGTGTTAAAAAAGACAATAGAGAAAAAATCAGAGGATATGAAGCAGTTAGAGAAGCTTTGGGACAGGCTGCATGAGGATGAGGTTGTTAGAAATATGTTCGGAGATAAATGGGAAAAAGATGTTGGAGAAAAAAGGGCAGGGTTGCAAAATGAGATGATGTTGTTGGGAGAAGAGCTAAAGGGTTCCGAGGGAGTGAGGAGAGCGATGAAGGGGTGGGTAGACAACTCTCGGATACTTGTTGGACTGGTTGGGGGGGATCTAATGAGGGCCGAGAAGTTGAGGGAAGAGGTCAGGGGGTTGGTGAAGGAAGAGCGAAAGGGTGAAGGCAGAGGAGAAATAAGGTGAGGGAGGAGTGATTAGAATTAGATCGTGGTGTTGTAGCTATGGTTGCGTCAATAATGGAATGTACTTTTGTGGCCGTGTAAAATACCTATATGCGAAATGGGTGTATCAGTGTTGTGAGTCAAGTCAATTGGTTACAAGAGAATAAGGATTTACTTTTGAGAACCTCAAGATTCATCTAATGAAATGGTGTGGATAAGGACAACTTACCAGAGCAAAAGTCCAACACTGATCGCTCTGCATGAACCTTTGCTTTCGTTAGTAAGGGTAGATGTGGAAAAATCGGAATAAATTTCTCACATTTCTAATACTAGAATCAATCTGCGCTGGATCAGTAATGCAGCAATCTTTAGCGATCCCAGACCTACTCGTCCGAGGCCAATGTTAGTGAACAATTGTTTTGATAGAGTTAGAATAGCATTACTATCTTATTTGTTCGAATCAGCGTCTTACTAAGACACAATATAAGGACTTACATCCCTGGCACATATCTTTCCTTTTGAAATTCTTTAGTTTTTATAATAAGAATTGAAATATTTATATCTTACGAGACGTTTCAATGAGTAAGTAACAACGTTAATTATGATATTTGAGCTCATTTTTTGAAATATAAGGATTCTCTTTTGATTTTATAAACAAGATAAGTTACTAGCCGTCGGGGGAAGAGAATTTTTCAGACTGTGGATTCATAGTAGCTTTTTTCTTATTTTTTTCTTTTTTTCTTATTTTTGAGATACATAAATTTTTATTTTTATTTTTTTAATCTTTATGAGGGCTAGCTCTCAAACTCTCGATCCTTGTTATGCTTGAGATTTAATTATAAATAATAATAATAATAATAATAATAATAATAATAATAATAATAATAATAATAATAATAATAATAATAATAATAATAATAATAATAATAATAATAATAATAATAATAATAATAATAATAATAATAATAATAATAATAATAATATAATAATAATAATAATAATATATAATAATAATAATAATATAATAATAATAATAATAATAATAATAATAATAATAATAATAATAATAATAATAATAATAATAATAATAATAATAATAATAATAATAATAATAATATAATAATAATAATAATAATAATAATAATAATAATAATAATAATAATAATAATAATAATAATAATATAATAATAATAATAATAATAATAATAATAATATAATAATAATAATAATAATATAATAATAATAATAATAATAATAACAATAATTTATAAACTTTAATAATCTCTTACTTCTAGCTTATATAAAGATGTTAGAGATGTAATTAAACTTTAAAATCTTAAAATCTTATAATTCTCTTTCTAATTCTCTTTTCCAATTCTCTTTTCTTATTCTCTCTCTTATTCTCTTCCTTATTCTCTTTTTAATTATCTTTCAAATTCTCTTCCTAATTCTCTTTCTTATTTTCAGGTTCTAATTCAGATTCTAATTCAGATTCTAATATTGAAAAATATTTAAAGCAATTGTATTTTAAGTATTATATATTTGTTTACAAATATATTTTCAAATATATTTTTATTGATTCTTTCAATTCAATCAATTGATTTTATTGTTATTATAAGGTTTATTTTAAAACTAATTAGATTATTAGAAAGCTTTTAATTGTTTTAATCTGATTATTTCTTTTTCAATCAAATTTTTTTTCTTTTAAAGTTGTATATTGAATTGAAAGAATTTTATAAAACCTATTATTTTATTTGACCAAAACAATCCTATTTTAATATCAGTATATTACTTATAACCAATTAAAAAAATTTATCAATTGAAACAATTCTACCCTAGTATTAGTATATTACTTATAATCAATTAAAAAAAGTTTTATAAATCTATAAATATGAAAATGACCTGCTATATAGATATATAATTATATAATATATATATGAAGTATTTTCCCACTTTGTGTGCTTCTACGAATCTATAAAAAAATTTGAAAAATATTTAATGTATAAAAATTAGTATTCAATTAAAATCAAAATACTAATTTCTTTATTTTACTAGTCATCGGGGAAACAGAAATTTTCAGACTTTGGATTTATATTACAAAAGCATTTTTCTTATTTTTGAAGTATATAAAATTTTGATTTTATTTCTTTAATCTTTATAAAATCTAACCTTTCAACTTTCAATCTTTATTATATTCAAAAATTAATTATAAATAATAATGATTTATTTATTTATTATAAAGAAAAAGAAATTTATAAAAATTATATAAAAGAATAAATAATTATATATTAAAAAGAAATTATAAGTGATAAAAACTAATAATGTATAATTTTCAAATTATATATTTCATTTATATTATAAAAACTAAAACTTTCTTTAATAATATAAACAATTATTTACTTATATAATCTAATAATCTATTAATCAAAAATATTAAGATTTTAATCTAATAATTTATTAATTAGATTTATAATAAAATATCTATATCAATATATAACTTTACAACTAAAATTTAAAAAAACATTAAAAATAATGTATTTAAAAAACATATAATAAACTTTAATAAACTTTAATAAAATATACATTTAATAATTAATTTATATATCTTTAAAAGATTATACACTAAATCAAAATTATTTTATAACAATTTAACCTTCTTATCAATCAAAACAACCCTACCCTAATATGAATACATTACTTATAGCTAATCAAATTTTTTTATAAATCTACAAATATAAAAATAACCTATTATATAATACATAAACACATTTCCATTTAATTTGCTTCTTCAAATCTACAATATAACTAATGATAATTCTTTTTCAGAATTCTTTTTACATTATAAAGTCCTTTCTATTATATAATATAATTATTTATTTATAGGAATATTAAGTTTTGAAAGAGATATATTGAAATAATAATTTATAATCATTTATGAAAGTTGTTGAGTTTATTCGAAGAATCAATTTCGCGCGAATTTTATTGAGCTTACTGTATGAAGTAATGAGCTGTTGCGATTATGCGTGCGCGATGGATGTGATGGGATGGAGAATCCAATATCGAGGAGATTTCGCCGATTCGTGGGTTTGTGGGTTCGTGGAGTTGTAAATTCGAGGAGTTGTAGATGGAAGGGTTATGAAGATAAAGGATCAATTGCTAATTAGCATAGTATCGGTACTCGTGCCTGAACCTAAGCCGTCGCGTAAGATTCTAGTCATATGTTGGGGAAGAACACTCGGACCCGACACGCACGGCTAACATGCCAGATCCACCAGCCTTTCCAAGATGATGTACTGTTTTAGCTCTCACTGGGGGAGGGAGTGAAGCATAAGATGTTGGCATGATGCTGTACGGAGTAGAAGTAGACGTTTCTGGAGTAAAGGGTATGGAGTATGTTGAAGACTCCTCTCTGCACGAGAGATAGTTGAGAAGAAGGGGAAAGGATGGAATGGATGGAATGGTTGCGAGACTGGAGAGTTTACGTAAGCCACCACGTAAGCCCACCAGTGGGTGCACGGATTCACGGGACACTCTGTATAACTTCAAAAAACCCAAAATGAGATAATATTACAATTAAATAGCTAATAATTATTATAATTTCGATTGTATACATTTTTTATTAGTATTAATGAAAGTTCTATATCTGTGGGGTAATTTTATATATCTTTTTTGAATTTCTTTTTGTATGATTTTATTCCATTCGTTTTATATAATTTCCTTCAATTTATTCAATATTTTCCATTATCTTTTTCGAATTTATTGTTTTAATATATTCTAAATACTTTCTATTGAATTCAAATTAAATAAATTAGAAGGGTGAAATAAATTTTCGATATTATATACATTTCTAAGTTTTTAAGTAAAACTATATTTAAGAAATCTATAAAAACTATTATTATTCTTTATTAAAAGCTATTTATATATAGAATTTTTTACTCATAACCTTTTAATCATATTTATATAAATAGAAAGTAATTATTGAATATAATATTTTTATATTATAACATTACCCTAAAACTTAAACTCCTTGAAATACGATTTCTCACTTTTCTATATAAAGACTTACTTTTTATAATCTTCAAAATTTTCAATTCTGAAATATCTTTTAAATTTAGAATTAGAAGTAGATTTATTTATATATTCCTTTTTATTATAATAGAATTCAAGTTTTTCAACTTTTTTATTGAAAGTAATTTATACTCCACAATAGATTTTATTATTTTCTAATAAAAGATATTCCATTATATTCTTTAATTCATATTGAATTCTAAACTTTTTTAATATCTCTTCCTTTCTTATAGAAATAGAATCTATATATATTTCATTTATATATAGAATATATTTCCAAAATCCTTCTACAATATTGTACTTATATATTTCATTAAAAATAATATATTTTCCACAATTTTGATTACTAAAATGTTTTTCTGAATAAACAGCTTTATAATACTAACCTTGATTTATAAATCTCTTCAAATTTTTCTACAGCAAACATTATTATATCTCCAATTGGAAATAATCAATTATCACTTTGTAAAACTCAATTCGTAATTTATTTCAAAAAAGCAAAACAAACATTTTATAAGTATTTTTATCGATTGATATAAATCCCCCTAGATTCTTTGAAAGATTATAAATCTTTTTAAAAACTTATTTTCCTAATATATCTCTTTTTTAAAGTTATCAATAAGTTATAGAATTTGATATATTTAATCAAATAGAAATAGAATATAGACTTTCTTTCACACAATATTAATCGAATTCATTAAAAAAGTATGATTTTTTTAATGAATTATATTCTTTATATAATTCTCTATTAATAGAAATAGCTTTACATTTAATAAGTTGTATATTCGATAGCATTTTGATATTAAATTGATTATTTATATTTAGGATTGTTTATTTTGAGGGTATTTTCAAAAAGCGCGTGTCCCGTGAGTCCGTGCACCCACTGGTGGCCCACCACCCACCAAAGCTGGTGAGCTCGATAGAGCTCATACACTCGTTGAATAAAATATTGGTCATACTGATAATCAGGCTGGCGGTACAAAGGCTCGGAATTGAGAGCAACTGACTATAGTCATTCGTATACATACATTGCCGGACTGCCTTTCGTTTGGTCAAAACACTGAGCAGCGAGATGTTCGAACCGGATACCGACGATGCTTGGGAGGTGCCCGAGGAGTAACCGAAGCTGTTGCATATGATCCTGAAGAACATCTCGAGGAACGAGCTCGATTTACCTAGTTGGCATTAGAAATTCGCGACAACACCGGGTTGAATGTATAGTATTCTCAAACTTTCCTCGTAGCGGAAGCTTAACGTGAGCGAGATGCTCACATACTAATAATATGTACCGTAGTCGGGTCGGCTCTTCAAGCGGCCGACTGATAAGAGCTCTCTATATATGGAGCTGTGTGAACAGGAGCTCCATATACACACAGAGGGCAAGATGGTAAATTGTCATCGTAGGCATTATGGAAAGGAGAACTTTTGGAACAATGGCGAAGAAAATGCTAGTGACTTGCATCAATGGATTCCTTCAACACTCTTTGGCTGTGTATGCCCACCAAGCGCCTACGAATATATTCCATAATTTTGACAACCATCCTCATCATCATTGTCTTACATTGGAGTTGAAGTTCAAATCTGTTGGCGAAAACCAGGGATGATCTTTCTCGGGGTCTTTTGGACAGCAGTAGGATTGAAAACGATACAATATATAATCTTCGACTACAACTGCCATATATTCCAGAGCACCTCTATCTTCGTATTCTCTTCAAGGCACTAAACGTTAGTTCTACCGAGCATCTCTGTTGCGCCATATATAAAACACCGGAGATTGATTCTGCCAATGGCACTGCCACTCAATCCACCGCAATATCACACTGCCAAAAAAACATGGCAGGCTTGAAGGAAATGCGTCTCGTGGAGCTGGGAAGAAGGTGGTACGATATTAGCGATGAAGAAGAACGGTTGCACTGGGATGGGGATTCATCAAGTCCTCATATTCGTTATCTAACACCACTTCTTTACAGCGATCACCTCGTCTCCTAGCTGGCGAAAAATTTCTCGGTGCTTCCCACAGATTGCTTCTACACCACCTCTAGTTTTCTCCATCTCAATTTGTATATCCTCTCTGCATGTCCATATCTTCTTTGCATGTATTTTTGCATGTCTTCTTTGCATGTCTCTTGATAGACAGTTCTTCCGGGATCAACTTGACTGGTTCGCAGTCGGCGAAAGCGAGTACCTCCCAACATATGGCTCACGAGACGTTGAGCTAGAATGAAACTTTTTATACCCTCATAACCAGTCCAATGTGTCAAATCTAAAGGTATAATTTTTAATTCTTTTGTGCAAAAGTCGGATTTCAGGTAAGCGGATACGCCTTTACAAGTCCTCCATTCAATGATGACAACCGACCGCTAGCCCCCGATTATGATGATGATTGATTACCCTCCTTTGACAACAATATTGATACGTGACCACGAAAGAGTGAAAATCAACCACCTTCCCTCAACAAAAGAACTCGTCTCCCCTCTTCGAAGAAGAGACCTCCAACCTCACGCATCGAAACAATCCAAAAAGAGCCTTTACTAGAAACCCTGCAAAGTTCTGCACCAAAGAATAGACAGTGAGACGAGGAAGAAAACGCATAAAGTGGGGAAATGCACAAGAGCAGGCGCTGGAAGAAAATCAGGGTGAAATGGGGGGCAGATGGAGCCGGGGTAGAGGTGACACTTTCTAAGGATAGCAATACAAAGAGGAGAGGAACGAAGCTTCTTGAATGACCCAAGCTGGTATTTTGATATAGCGATCGTGAGATATTTGCATGAGTGATTCCTGTTGGAAATTTTAGTCTGATCTGACAATTATGACCAAGGGCCTACTGTCACTTGATCTGATAGAGCAAACTCGTCGAGACAAAATTGAGATCACATCTTTGAACCCACCCCTAATTTAACTTTGTCCTCAACGATTCAGATGAGGTTAACCATACCATATGATCTTTGATGTCATGATTGATATATAACAAACACAATCTAATCGATAGGATTTCACAATACAATGTGATCCAGCAATCATTCCACAACTGTAATTCCTCTGCGATTCTTACAACAATTAGTCAAATTAGTCAAAGAAGAACTTAAAGTTCTAAAGTAGTGATTTACCAGGTTTGACTTGAGGAATCACCAAATTAGTTCAAAGAAGAGTCATCTGGATCCATATTTCGCTTGACATTTTACCAAACAGCACAAATGACTTGTACCACAGCAAACCATGCGAATTTATGTCAAGCTTGGAACAACTGGTATTCTGTTTGTAGTGCTCAGACTTTCAAATGTACAATTTGTGATATCTCTATATAGATCATGATTATTCCATAGACTTCAAAAATCCAATCGAATTTCTTGTACTGTAATCTCGAGAGTGTTGCAACTAACATAAGTTGCTCATTTACTGACTGACGACCTACTTTCATCTTATTGGATCTCTTGTTGACTGTAATTCACAAAATGCCTACCTTAGAGCATCATCTTACTAATTTCCAGCCTTTTGAAAAGTCCTTGGTTGAACCGCCTAGAGCACGTTCGTCTGGGGATCCAGTGTATCGCGACGTTGGCGAAAATGTTCATGCTATCGATTGGGACGATTTCACCATAGAAAATCTCAAAAAACTAAGTAATCTTGCCCCATACTTGAGCGTGGACATTGCAACAACCTTGCCCGAGAGATTCTCAAGTGATTTATGTTTCTTTTTCGAGGCAAATGTAGATTCTTTTGTGGCGAACACCCTCTTCTACACAGTTAAAACAGTGCTTCAACAATGTTTTAACAACCTGCCAATTAGCATTCTATCGCAGATTCCGTTTTCTTCCATGAGTTTGAAAAAGACGGACCCTTCGCCTTCATTACAGCGATACACGCCAGATTATACCGTATTTCGCGGTGCCCTCACAAAAACACTTATTCGTAGCAATAACGCTGCGCTTGTTGTTGGCGATGTCAAGCTCGTCGGTGACAGTACAACACCCGACAAAGACTTAATACAAAAGGAGAAAAGTACTGCCCAGAAACATCATATGGGCCAGCTGTTGTGGTATTGTTCTCGGAGAAAGACGCGTTTTGCTATGCATATTTCAGAACGATATCTCGTTGTTGCTCAATGCACCTATAAAAGCTCAATGTCAGACCGGGAAGGGGAAGAATTGGAAGAGAAAATGAAGCGCTTAGTGGATGTAGGGGGGTTACTCGATCCAGGAACCCCGCCAATGAAACCAACAAGCAGCGATAGCGGTTCCGAATCATCACATACAGATCTTCCGAAGAACAAGAAAGCACTTTCTGAGACCGTTTTTGCTACAGTCAGTCGGAGTCCTTCATGTTCACCAGGATCATCTCCGCCAAGTAAGCAAGTTGATGAAAATTCACGTTCAAGTCCCATTGCTGTTGAAACACCCAGAAACGAAGACACCAGCTCACCTGAACTCCCCTCATCGAAAATCACTGAGAACGGAGGAATGACTATCGGCAAGGTGAAGGGTTTAAGTAAAAAGGATGGTGGATTCCAAGTGCGTCTATTTACACTAGATCTAACAAAACCTGAGGCTAAGGATGCCCCCCCTGGTAGTTCTTGGACTCATTGCGCTAGCTTCTCTTGTGGATGATGATAAAGATGCGGACTTGCGTATGTCACGTAAACCTATCGTGGTAACGAATTACTTTTAAACGTCACATTGGGTCAAGAAGATGGAAAGGGCAGATAAATGGATAATTTCTCCGGTGAGATGGGAGGAAAGATGATCTGGAGAGGTTTTGTATAATACTATTGATATTTGTGTGGATTTTGGTTGGGATTATGTTACTTGCGTTCGGAAATTTGCTTACAATATAGGATTTTCACATCAAGGAGCTAGTTGATGCAGCAGTCGACGATTCCAAAACTTCCCCCTGATCATCATCTGCATTTGAAAACGTGTCGGTATTCATAGTCACTGCAATCTTGAGAGCACTCTCTCTCTGACCCTCACTATCCACCACTAGACCTAACAGCAAGCCGTCTTCTGTTCCCCCAGAGCCAGATATATCGCCCTTTTTGGATCCAATCCCCCCATCATCATCGTGATCATCATGCCTCATACGCTCAATTTTCTCACCCCTAGCCATCATACGTTGACCATTGTTGCTTTCTGTATTCTCTTTGTCATCTTCATCTTCATCATCATCACTGCCATCATCATCATCATCACCTTCTTCTTCAAGGGTGAAACATTGTTCAATTGATTCAATAATTCTTTGATCTGATTTTTCACCATGATACTTTTTATTGTATTGTCGGCCACCACGCTCAGAGCCGAAGCCGATAGCCGGCAATGGCGAACTCCTGGCCAAACTGAACCTCGAAATTTGTTCTACATCTCCCAATATCCTAAGTACTGGCCTGGCTGATCTTTTAGGGCTTCATTCCGCAATTCCTGCGCTTGAAGCTTTTCGTTTTCATATTGAATGCCGGCGTTGAGATCGACTTCCAAGACACTAACCCTAAGAGGATGGGCATCACACAAACCATCGGAGTCAGAGGAAATTTCTGATTCTGGAGATATGGATGAAGAAGATGTTACGGGCATAGAAGATGCCAAAGATGTAGACAGGGATTTGTTAGTAACTTTTCTCCTCTTAACACCCAAAATCTTCTTTGCTTTCCCTCCCACCCTCGCCGAAACCAAAGGTTTCCGCTTTTTCGAATTGCCTAAACGCGCATACGATGTTGAATTCAACCATCAATGATGCGCCATCAATCATTCACAAAAAGACTTCACCCCAGGACCAGGAGCAAATCTCGATTCCTATTCCTTCTCATGCACATTCATTTCACCATTCCAACCCGTCAATTGACAATATTCTCTCACTAATCCAACCAACTTATTCCTCTTACCCTTGGTAAACACCCAATCGTCATTTTCTCCTACTAGCAATGCCGACGACAGACTTCGAGAGCCCTAAGTGTCAAGCGCCCTCTCTATGCCCCTTAAAATGGACCTCACCATTCCAAATGTATTCTTTGCAAATCTCGTCCCAGAAATGCCCCCGGCACCATGTATATCGAAGCCAACGCTCCCAGTAACCTCGGCCACCAATTTCCTTATTCTACCCTCCAGCGAGTTCTCACATTATAGTCTTTGAAGATATAACTGCAGCATGGCTCTAACTTGACCATCTCCAAACAACTCACACAAAGCCCCATTCTTTTCCAGATATTCCAGCAAACAAGCCAAGTCCTCTGACTCTGTCTCAACCTTTTCCAATAGCAATAAAGCACGCTGTTTCAAAAGGGGTTTTCCTGCGACTTTGTTGATTGGTTCATAGAAGGTTTGAATCGAGATCAAGAGCGTTTACTGAGATTTTGCACAAGGGGATTCTTGAGATTCCGGAGGAGTCGGAGGCCTCGAGCTTGAGTTTGACTTGGAGATTGAGTTGATCTGGTTGAGGTTAAATCTTAAATGATCCAGATCCAATTGTAAGATTATAGATGTCATATTGACGGCCGCTCCTAATACCCCATTGCATTGATTAGATAGAGTTGTTGAAGAACACGCTTCTCTTAACAAAGTAAACTCTGGAAACGATGTAGAGTTAGTGGCAATACCAAATGGCGATTCAGAAGAAAAACTGGTAGTAGGCAAATGAGCTACAATAGCAGCTGCTTCACGTGGAGAAGACGGGGACCCAAAAGAACACCGCAGAAGGACAGAAGATTAGAGAGACAAGGGGGAATAAGGACTTTGATGAAGAAGTTGACCTTTCCAAAAGGTCAAAACTGGATCAAGTATACCTGGTATAAAAGATGAACTTCAATACATAAACTATTAGCCGAGCACCACAAGAGGAGCGGGCATAATGTCATCACCCTAAGTAGAGAAACTACCCGCATCAAGACGTCATCTAGACGGAAATATTTAATCCTTTGTCGTTATTCCAGTCTCGCGAGAATAGTGCATCAACATATGTGAACAAAAGCTCGAACTTTGAAGACTTCAATCTCCTACAGGAGTCTGGGTGTTGTGGGAAATTCCCAACTCTTTCACTTGTAGCAAAATGGGGATTAAGATGCTTGATAGGCTTGAAGGGTTGGATTTATTGCTTGGATCCCATCGAATTCCATTGGCAAAAAGTGTGCTAGAATCTGCAGCCCACGAAGAGAGAGGTAAACAAAACTGGAAAGATAGGTGACAAGGAAGCTATTATTATGATCTTTGAAAAGCTATGAATTTAACGGGCTGGACGAGTTGTGTGGCTGGCTATCAAGGAGCGAAAGACATTTTCTCTGTCAATCCAGCCATCGAGTACAACGCTTTAAAGGAAGTTAAAGCGCTTCTTGGATCAGGACCGCAAAATTCGCATCTGGTGGAAAAGTTGGGCCGTTTCTTATCCCACTGAGATACACTCTAAAAAGTAAAGAAATCACGAGTGCATTTCTAGGAGCGTTTGATAGGCGGTTGTCCTCGAAGATGTTTATGGTGAAATAATTTAGGATGAGAGGCCATAGAACTCGGATCGTATAGGATTGGAGTGTATTTCGTTCTCTTTTATTGCAGTAAATAGTGATAAGTATGGATATAGATGTAAATTAATTTGGCTCTAATTGATGGGGTGGTGAGTGCGGTGAGTGCGGTGAGTGCGAGGCCAACTCTAACGCAGAGTTGTATGTTGGTATAGTTGCCTATTCATTATACTACTTATTATTCAGTGAAAAATTAAATCAATTCATAGACCCAATTCATATCATTTAATTCACCATGTAACCATATGATTTGACCAAAAACATCACCGTTATGACATACACAAACTTTCCGTTGAAACCTCGGCGCAATGCCGGGCTCTAAAGCGTTCGCTCGCTCGCGCTCGGGCGCTTGCTGGATTGATACAAAATCCCGGGCGATTGATACATACAGGCATTAGATATTTATACATTCATATTTACGCGTTCGCCACTAAAAGTTATCATTAAATTTATAGTGTAAACGTTATTACAGTCAATCAGCCAGCCAGCTGGCGTCTCCGTCGACCTTTCTCTAATTTTTACAAGTTCTCTGATGAACATGACTACTAGGTAAGCTAGCCTCCCTCCTTTCCCCTCGCCTATTTACAAACCAACCAAACACGACCAACTGATCAGCAGGAATTTATTCATCAACGGGTTGATCAAGCCCTCCGAAACCTGACTATGTTTATTTTTTTCTCATTTCCTTCTCTTTTCTTGTCTCGCCCCCTCTAACATCCTTTTCTAATATAGGTACAATGAGTGAATAGATGTTCTCCGCCTCACATCCAAACTTCCAACAAATTCACACTTTTCGCATTTAGACCTCCCACTTCCAGAATTCTCCCCAAGCTCAGATGCCCCATCCCAACTACCCGCTTGTTTTCGTGAAATGATATGAAAAAGGTTGGTGATTTGAGGTTGGTGAGAGAATGTAGTGTTCGTATTTGTTCGAATCCCGAATTTCGAATTTTGAGATAGAAGTTTGATATTTGGTTGGAGACAGAGGTTTGGAGGTTGGAGATTGGGATTATTATGAATAATGGGTGGATGGTGGATGATTGGTGAAGAAATTCGAGTTGAAAGGTTTAGAAGCAGGGATATCAAACCCAAAGTAAGTAGGAAATAGATAGCGTATTGGACTGGAGTTCTCTAAGTAGACTCTCGAACAACCAAGAAATAAAATTCTCTGTCTTTCGTAACCCTCTCATTCTCACCCACTTTCATGGCTATTCTTGTTTCTCCATCATCAAACTTCATACCGAGGCTTGCCCTGACACAAAACAATTGAATAGAGCAGGAATTTATTCATCAATAGGTTGATCAGGCCTTCAGAAACCCGCGTTTGTATCTATTCATTTGGATATGAAGGGAGAGAGAGTGAAGAGAAGATTCTGGGGGTTGGAACAAGTAAAGCATCGCAAGTGAAGTGAATACTAAGCTGGCTCAATATCAAGAGCCCCAAAACACAATTCAGCACACCATGCTTTACTGTAGTATATTGTATGAATATCTAAGCACTTTCTTTGTAACCTTGTAACCTGGTGTTATTGCGGAAGAAAACACAAGACAAGAGATACCCGAACAGTAAAATGAAACAAAAGATACAGAAACCCACCATCTATTGTACAGTATCGTGTCATATTGTCTCATATAAAAGGGGTGGCCAGCCCACTTCTATCTGAGTTAATTTGATTAGATGGATACAAGGACAGGCGAACGGGTCGATGGATGGACGGATGAGTTGAATGGATGGGTGGGTTGATGGTCGGGTTGAATGGGTAGATGAACGGGTAGATGGACGAAGTGGTGGACAGACGGTCGGGTGAATGGATGGGTTGATGGATGAAGACATATAAATATGTATTCATTTTCGAAAATCGGAGTTTGTAGAACCGAGATAGAGACGGAGACGAAGACCGAGAAGCTCAGGTTCCTCCCCTCTTCTCTTTCTTTTTTCTGGCCACCGATTTTTGGGAAAACAACAATTGGAGAAATAGATAGATGGCCAGTATCTACTTCTACCTCCTTTCCATAAATCCAACCAAGTCTGAAAGTAGCGTAACTCGTAGTGCTGTTGATTTGGAAGAATACTCAGATGAATTGAAGAGGGATTATGCGAATAAGTATGTTGCGCTTTGTAGATAGTACATGCACACACGTATTTGACGAGGTGATGAGTACTTGAGAAGTAGGAGGAAACGGTGGGTATGAATATGGAAGTGGAGGTATCAACTGAGCTTCCGGATTAAGAAAAATCAAATCAGATTAGATTGAACTGAAATTGGAAGGCTAGTAAATAATTTGCGGAGACTTTTTTAGCTGATTGAAGATTTCGAGTCCAAAAGCAAAATTCCAACAATCTTCATTTCCCTCGCCGAAAGTTAATGTAGGAGGTCAAGACGGAAGGTCAAACAATCGATCCAGTGAACGGAGTTCTGGGTGATCAAGATCGGGAAGTCTAGCCCGCCAAATTCTCGAGACTATCAATGTTGTTCCTTGAACAACTTCCTATCTTCCATCTCGTAGAAACTGAATAGATCGTTGGATGAAAAGAAAAGGCAAGAGAATGAGTTTCCCAGCGACTGAGACCAGGTAGCTCGTTCCTCGAATATGCTTTCCCTTCAATCTCGTGGAACCAAAAGAGGTAGTCGAACGAGAGAAGGCTGGATAAGAAGAGAGGACAAGTAGCCGAGTAGATTAGTAACTGAGACAAGGTACCATTAAGACCAGGTACTAATGAGACAGTACAACGGGCAGTCTGTGAGTAGTCCGTTCCTTTCCCCTCATAAATCCAAAGGAGGTTGTTGAACGAGAGGAGGGTGGATAAGAGGGAAAGACAAGTGATTATGTGACCGAGTAATTGAGACCGGGTACCGGGCAGTCTGTAAGTAGTCCGTCCTTTTTCTCCAAAGTCCTTGGATTATCAACAGAGTTCCTCTTTCATCATCTCTTCTTCCATCTCGTAGAACCAAAAAAGGTTGTTGAATGAGAGAAGAGTGGATCAGAATGAACGGTAGGTAATGAAACAATCGATGAATCGGGACCAACTACCGGATAGTTCATGGGTAGTCTGTTCCTTTCTTTTCGTAGATCTGAAAGAGATTGCTGGACGAAGGTGAGAGATGGTTGGAACGAGGGAGGGTAAGTGACTGAGCAACCAAGTGGCTGAGACCAAGTAGTGGTAGTACGTTGGTAATCCATACCTGTTTCATTTTGTTCTCCTACTTCTCGTAGGACCAAAAGAAATCGTGAGACGAGAATTTGCATGTGAGGTGAAGTGAGGTGTGGTGCGGTGTCTTGTGTATTGGACTAGACTGAACTGAAATATCAATAGAAAAGGGCATGGTAATGAACATGCCGATGGAAATGATGATGAATATAAGAAGAAATGACAGTAATACCCATATCAAACTAATGATGGATATCATGTAAACTCAAAGACCCCTCATCACACGTGATGTTTTAGTCTCAATCGATTTCTTTCTCCTTCTCGTCTGTGCTTGCTTCAGTTCCTGGGCTTACCAGGTACTGTCTCACATCACCAAAATATGCTCAAAATGAAGCAATGAAAATTACCTAATATGACTTAAGAATTTATTACTTTTGCCGCTGCAAGTAGCACATGGAACATGTCTTACTATACTAGGCAATCAATTCAAACAACAGAGCCAAGCTGTGAAAATGTAGATGGAGAGAAAGGGATGCAGCAAGAGTGAAAATTCGCAGCGAAGAGCGGTCAAACATTGGCAAGGTCTTTGGAAGAAAAAATGAAATGGGAATACTAGCTGGTTAGATAATGAAATTCTAAGAATTGTGAAATGTCGGAAATTGAAAAAATATGACATTGCAATTTTTATCTAATGTTTTCTACCTTTCTTATTCTTTCAACTCACAAGAATATAAAGAAAAGAAGTACAAGGGCTCTCCGCCTTATCTTCAGAACACCAAACCGAGAGTCATGCTGACAACTTAAAAGAAAAAGGTGTAAGCTGGAAGGTTTATTGGTACCTCAAAATCGGAACCACACGTCTGATTGACACATCTTCCATTTTTCCCATCATACCCTCTTTCTAATCCAATCTATTTACTGCCTCTATATCCCTATCGAAAGCATCGATTATTTCTTGAATGGTATCTAGTGTTAGTTTTGCTGCTTCGGTTAGGTCAAGTGTAAAAACTGCTTGTACTGGTTGTGGATTTGCGTTTTGTATATGGTTTGGGAATGAGTTTGGTGGATTTTATAGATCTAGGATTTCGAGAAGATAAATTAGAATGTGCAATTTCTGGGTTGGAGGAAGATGAATGGATGGTGATGATTTGGGGGTGAGGGGTGGAAAAGTAAAGAGATGAAGGAATGTGAATTTGTATGTTTATTTCGATAGGGAAAGTGGGACTTACGTGGATGAAGATGATGATTCGTATTGAGATTAGAATTGAAGAATTGAGGTGGGACCACTCCTGATTCAAATGCTGTAGTTGGTGGCTTTGACGATTCGGACCTTGGAGTTGGAGTTTGGGAGAAGGGAAGTTCATGTTGATATGAAGTATGCGGTTGAATTGATTGAGCTTGCATTTGCGGCTGCAGGGTTTGAGAATGAAATGGTATCTGCGGATGTTCGCCGTTAGCAGATTGAGCGTGGACAGCCGGTAAGTCTTGATGTTGGAGGGGTGCATGGAGTTGAATTGGTTGAGGCTGGATGGTGTGGGCTTGAACGAGTTGACTCTGCACAGGTTGAGCCGCATATTGAGTTTGATATTGTGGGGATGCAATTCGAGACTGAGATGATAGCATTTGCCGATTTTATACTTGTGTCGCCTGAGCCCCAATTGCTTGACATTGAAGGGAAGTGTAAACTTGAGGCGGCAGACCTTGTGGAGTGGTAGTTCTATCGTAAGTTTGCGGCGCCGGATTTTGTCGAAGGGTAACTTGAGGTTGAGACTCAAGTTGTGGTAACGGAATTTGAGTCGATGCTGATTGAATCTGATTCGTATGTGGAGCAGAAGACTCAATAAGTTGATTAGATTGATATTGAAAAGGAATTTAAAAATAAATCACTATCTCGTTTTAAATGTATATCAATTATATTAATCTTTATACTAATAAATTTCTTTTTATTAATTATATCTTACAAAACTTTTTTTCGAAATCTCTTTAGTTTTGGAAAGAAATATTAAGATCTTTTCTTTAATCTTATATAAATAACAAAAGATATTCTTTATATCTCTTTTATTAAAACCTTTATTGAAAAGATATTCAATTTTAATAAAAATATATATAACTTTTATTGAAGTTATTTAAATTATAATATTATTTATAAATTGATATTGATTTTATATTATTTAAAATATAATATAAATAAAAAAGATTTAATTATTGAAGAACTCTATTATACTATAATAGTAAATAAGTTTTTTAATAAAGAAATTTAAAAAAAACAAAAGAATAAAAAAAAACCTATAAAAATATATTTAAATCTATAATATATTTCTAATGTAAAATCTAATCCATTAATATAACCTAACAAAACCTAATAGAATAAAAATCGAAAAAAAAAAATCCATCTCTAACCAATTCATTACCACTAATACCTCCTCATCACTTTCAATTGTTATCTCAATCATCATCAATTCACCACTATAATTTTAAATTATATTCACAATCTATATTACAACTAAAAAAATATTATTTATTTCTAAAACCCCCTCTCCTCAAAATAATAATAATCTCAAAAATAAAAAATATCAATTGTCACCTTTTATTTGATTCTAATTATATAATAGAATTTAATAAAGTTAATATAGAATTCTTAGAAATAATCAAAAAAGAAAATAAAGAATTATTACAAAATAAAATACATACTATAAACTAAATTCAAATAAAGATTTCGAATATTTTTAATTTATAAGATTTTATATTATAATTTTTTAAATTATATTTTAATATTAAATCTAAATTTAATATAACTTTGCAAATTTATTATAAAATTAGTAAATCTAAATGTTGTTTATTGATTCTAATTATTATTCTATAATAAAAATATTAAAGAATATTTAAAATTCAATATTATTTGATTATATAAATAGAACAAACAAAAGAAGAATCTAGATTTGAAATCAGATTATTACAAACATAATAACTTTTATATTAATTTTTATATTAATTTTTATATTAATTATAAAAAAATTATGCAAATTATTCAATTACTTGTAGATTATTTATAATAAAATAAATAATTTTAAATCTAAATAAGTAATCTGTAAAACAAATAGAACCTCTAATAGATATTCACAAAACGAATTATTTGCAAATAACTTATGGGTACAGATAATTTTTGCGCAGTCTACTCGAATCGGAAAATGATCGTCAACTTCGTGATCATATGGCGTTTGGCGTACTTTACCCGACTAATCGACCTATTGATCCGCAAATACGTTTCGAATGTGAAAACAGGATGATTGAGATGCATAAGATTGGAGAGGATGTAAAGCGTTTGGAAAGTAAATGGGCTATTCTGGGACATGAATGGCTCAGCATGAAAGACAGATGGATTATGGGTGGGATGAGCGTTGAGGAATTCGAAGCTCGTGCAGAAGAAGTCAACGAAGCTATTCAATACTACAACTGCGATAATACGAATGGTAGAAGAGAACACAACTCAATTCGCTGTCTCAAGAGATGGCTCGGAGATCATCGAGGCATTGCTATATGGTCATACATACACTCGAAGACTTTATTGGGAACTAGAACGAAGACTTACATAGGGCCCACGGCTCTTTATTTGCTAGCCAAATCCCACGAAACACTTTGCAATTCGACTTGGGAGTGGTGTGAATGGCTGAATTTCATCACGCTTCGAAGATATCGCAACACACCTAACAACGGGAAGTGGATTGCATCGGCCGATACCAAAGCTTTGAAGGATTGTTGGACGACAGCTAGTGCTAGTGTACACAGGGCACCGGGTCGTGATAAATTTCTTCATTGGGACAGACCCAAGCCAGAAGAATTGGAACGACTTGGACTAGTTTATGATGATGATACTGGACTACTCATCCCCGGTCGGTTGAGAGATAATCCCAAGAAGTTCCGCAATACCCCTCCCGATCTTTTTGTAGGGGAAGTCCATCTCCGAGTGATTAAATTCTATCACAACGGAGGCAATTGGTTAGATAGGATGCATGAGATCGAAGAGTGTCAAAAATGGAGAAGAGGGGAGGGCTTGTTCCTGTCATTGGAGGAGAGAATGCCTTTTGTGACCAGTGAAACCGAAGAGCTAGTCGGTCTTCAGTTACATACAACTGGCATTGAACAAAGAGTGGGAAGGGACGACATACTATTAGTAGCCTCTGGGGCAGATGCAGGTGCTGGTGACGATATGGATTTCAGGATTGACGACAGAGAAGAAGAATATGAAGGAGAACGTCTTGAAGAGGAGCGTCTCGAAGAGGAACGTCTTGAAGAGGGACCTCTTGATGGAGAACTTCTTGAAGAGGGACGTCGCCAAGAAGAATACCGCGAACAGGCCCAGCAAGTAATTCGGGACGAAGAGCATCGATTACAAGTACTTCAGGACCTACAACGCCGAGGAGAAGCACTTCAAGATCATATGTATAGATTAGAAGAGCGGATTACTAGAGAAGGGGAGGCTCTAGCTCGAGATCTCCGCCGTAATCATGAGGAGAAAGTCCGTCGGGAGGAAGCTCATTTGGCGGAAGTTGTCCGCAATAAACGAAAGCTAAGATATCGAGGCAAGGGTCGGAGACGTGGGAAGAATGGACAGCATCTTCTTCCAAAATTCGACAAGAAGGCCAGTAATCCGAAGAGACGCAAAACGCCTGGATGGGAGCAGAAAGCATGGCGAGAAACTAGCGGAGATTATTTTGGTGGTAGGAAGAAAGTCCGAACTCATCATATCGATAAGAGACTTCCGCGTCCAGAAAAAAGTACTTATAGAGGAAACCTTCGTCCCAGAGAGCCAGTGTGTTATGTTGAGTAATAGCGAGTGTGTGATTTAAAAGAGTGATGGTTATGAAGTTATGAATCTGAAATGTTGTCGTTTAGAAACCGAGATGGGTCTTTTGACAGTTGTTTAGATAATGTGGTTGCTTATGTTATCGCTAGCTTATCTCATATCATTGATCTTTATGATTGGCTTAATATATTGCCTGTGAAGTTTTAAGCCAACCAAACTGGCTTATAATCTATGTAACCCTGTCAAATCGGAACACCCAAAAAGCTCCATCATAGTACACGTGACACACAACCATACCAAGCCTCTGTATATCATGGAGTACAAATACTTGATCCCGAAGATCGCCACCAAGTAACCCGACCAATCTGAATACAATCGAAATGGCAAAAACTAATTTGATTCTAAGCCTATTTAAATACAATCTACATTACATTTTTAAAATAAATTCTTTTAAAAAGAAATCAATCAAAACATTCGTAGCTTCACTTATAATAATAACTTTTTAATATCAATTTCAACAAATCAATATACTTTAATGATTTAAATAATCTAATCCTAATTTGCTTTAACTGCTTACTTATAATAAACCTTATATATAACGTAGTTTAACACCGAGTGGCCCATATCATCGAGTGGCCCACTTCAAAATACATACAAAATTCGTCCGTGCGTAGCCGTGCACTTTCTTTATTTATTGATAGAATTTTTAAAAAATTGAAATTAGAATATTTGATTATATAAATATTATAAAAATCTAATTTGTTTTGGAAAATTCAAATTGATATATGAGTTATTATTAAAATAATATTTTTGTAACGAAAATCGTGACAATTTCGATTTTTTTAAAAATATAATAGAAATATTTATATAAAAACTAGATTTTTAAGAAACTAATTTTTTATTATTATTTAATATCTTTTTCTTTTACAAAAATAATGTTTGGTTATTAAAATATAAATATTAGAAAAAGCTTAATATTGGTGTATTTTGAAGTGGGCCACTCGATGATATGGGCCACTCGGTGTTAAACTACGTTATATATAGCTCAAAGTCACATAATAAATAATAAAGATTATATATAATAATATATAAAACTATTAAATAAAATAAATATTATTAATTTAAATTGAAAATAATTATATTCTAATTGATTACATTTAAAAGATAATCAATTAAAGTTGAAAAAGGATAATTAATAAATCAACATATATATCACATATATAAACATATAATTTATTTTAACTTAAAAAAAAAAATCTAAATTTCAAAAGCCTCATACTACAAGGCTTTTAAACTTCATGGCCCCTTTTTATAGATCCATAAAAATATAGGCTATGAGTTATTAAATTGGACTTCCTTATTAGATTTAGATCTGAATTAGTTTTCACTATTTCAATCGCACCCACCAATCTCCCCTCGCCGAGCTAGTACGCATGTGGAGTGAACTTTGCTTGCCGGTAGATCAAAGGAACCCAATTATCTTTTCAGGAGCTGGAGATCTAAGCTTCAAATCTTTCGCTAACCTACTCGTATGTCTCGCCGACGTTTTCATCGAAAGGGGGTTTCGAGAGTTGGTAAATTATTCAAGGTAAAAAAATATACCCCCTTTGACCACACCACGCACACATACACATCTCGGAGCTATATGCACATCCTTTGTTTCCACTTTCCAACTACCCAATGGTATCCGGAGATCAAACGTTTTGTTGCTGATCTGGTTGAGACAATGGATTGTTGTGTTATATAATATATCTTTCTTTTTGATTAACAAAATTGATCCAATCTTAGCTTTATAGATTATAATAAAAAAACCATAAACTTGTAGAGAGTATTATGTACCGGTATTGAATCTTCGCTCCCCCAAGAAAATATTTAGTTGTTACATAATGAATATTTAAATAAAAAGAAATCTAATGAAAAGTTTTGTCTAATAATATCATACTAAGTAAGAAAAATAGACTATAATATATAAACCTGTTCAAATAATTTGGTTAGTCCTATATTACAAGTTTTAATAAATTTTAATAAATTTAAATAATCAAATGAATTATTATTGAATGACATACTCACCTAGGTATCTTAAAAAATTATAATCGAGATAAAAACAGCAGATGTAATAACATAGTATCTATGCTAATAAATTCAATTATATTAATCAAAATTATAAGAGGTGATCTCTCAGTTGTTTCATTTTTTAAACTCCACTTCACGTTCTTAATGAATAGATTTCTTGAAAGTAAATTTTCTATTTAAAAATCCAAATCTTTTAGAAAGTTTGAATTAATATCTTGGAATGATCTATTTGATTTTTTTTATCATTAGTGATTATACGATTTTAATATTTTGAATCTTTTTTGATTGATACCTGTGTTTAAATTATATCAATTTAGTACAAACTTTCATTATATTTTTAAAGATAAATTCGATAGGGACTATAGTATTTGAGCTTCGAAATAATTGAAGAAATCAATTTCAATTAAGGATTTGTAGAATTTACAATTAGAAACTTTTTTATCACAGAAAAACTACACTTTGGAATTAAAATTTCGAAATCAATATCTAGGTAATATTTTGAAATTAAAAATAAATATGACGTGGTTTATCACTGAATAAGTTACATTATCGAATGAATTACTTAATTTATATACAAAATTCGTTTATTTATAACTATATCCTTTCTGTCTTTATTTATAAAATCTTGAAATTTGAGTATAAAATATTACAAAAATCTAAATCCTTTTTTTATTAAATTTGAACTAATATAAGGATTATTGTAAAAATGAGTTTTTTGTCATAAACCTTATAATATTTTTAATTTGTTATTAAATATTTTAGAAATGCTTATATAAATATTAGATTCTTAGGAAATCAAATTTTCATTATCATTTTAATTTCTTTTACATTTCAAAAATAATGATTAGTTATTAAAATAAGAACATTTAAAAATGATTAATTTAGATATATTTTCAAATAATTCATCCAGTATTATGATTCACTGAGTGATAAACCACATTTAAAAATAATAGCATTTTATACATGTTAGTAAACTTACAAACTGTTAAATTTAGAGTTTTATTTAGTTTGAAATTGATTTATAGAAAACAAAACGACACTACTACAAATCAGATTTCAAAAAACTGATTAATTTAACTTTTAGAAAACTAAAATCAAAGCTCAGATTGTTATTAGTTATATTAGGGTCTCAACTACACATATAAGTTTTAAAAATTCGATTATTATAATCAAATTAAGTGAATAATCAACACCATATATAATAGTTTGAGTTTTTTGTATAATATTATATGTTTTCTTTTCATTTTATAAGTTTTCGTAAAGCTTTATATCAGATTAAAAGATTGCTTAATAATATAAAATCAAATAAAAAAGCAGATTCAAATAATAAATAAGTTACTAATGTGTGGAATATTGCTGTATGAAATCCTTATTATATAAATTATAGAGGTCTTATATATAAGTCGTAAAAGCTACTTACTATTAAACTATAAAAGCAACTATTTAAAGAAGAGGTGCTATCTATGCGATCGGTTGTATAAAGTAACTTTCCTATTGTAAATATAATATATAAATGATATAAAAACAATTGTAATGTGATTTTTGTCATTTTATAATATTTCTTTAATAGTTTCTATTCAAAAATTATTGAATATTTAAATAAAATTACAAGTTTTTCTATAACGTGGTTAATCATCGTATGGGCTACTTTAAAATAATAATAAAATTCATCTTTTTTAAATATTTTAATTATAATAACTAATCAGTGTTTTTGAAAAGAAAACCCTGATTGAATAAATTTGAATATTCGTATTTGAAAATTTACTTTTGATTCAAATTTCCTTATTATTTATTGAAAAAAAACAAGATTGTTATAACTTTTGTTATAAAAAAGCTATTTTAATAATGACTTTTATATTAATTCGAAAATTAAAAAACTAAGTTGATTTTATTAAATCTATTCAATAATGTTTTAGTCAATAAGTTTTATAAAGCTTTATTATTACATAAAGGAAATATATAATTATATTTATACGAATTTTATATACAAAAAGAAGTAACTTATTTAATGATATGAGTCGCTTGCTAATAAACTATATTAAATCATATATAAATCTAAAGATTGATATTCTAAGCTTTTAGATTTTGCTGTATAAAATTTTTTAAGATAAAAGAGATCAAAAATAAAATCAGAATGAATCGAACTTTATATATATAAAAAAAACTGTAACTACTCTTGATTAAAAAAAATTGTTTAACCGAAACTAACTTAAAAATTAAGGGAATATTCTTATATTTTATTACAAAGGTTAATATAAACCGTGAAAATATTAATATTAATGTTTTTAATTATATTTTATATAACGTTTTTATTAGTGTGCGGGCTATATTAATATTTAAATGTATATAAATTATAAAAATATAGTTTTTTTTTTAAGAAATACGAATTTGAAAAGTAGCTATTATAAAAATAGTCTTTCTCTAATGAAAATCGTGACAATTTGCACTTCTTCTAGAATATAATAGAAAAATTCATTTAAAAACTAGATTTTTAAAAACATTAGATTTTTGATATTATTTAAAGCACTCTTTTTTATATAAAATATAAATATTCTAAAAAGCTTGATTTAGTTGGTTTTCGAAATGACCCGTATACTAATATAGCCCGCACACTAATAAATCACGTTATATGATTGCAATGATGAAAATACTATAATAACTAGACTTTTTCCAAATGTTTTATAATATTTGAATTTATAACAATTTTAACTTTTGTTTAATATTTATAATTTGTATTTATAATAAAGATGTTCTATTAAGTTTATCTTTTTTAAGAAGCGTTAGTTTTTCAAATATTATTATTATATAAAAAAGAAATGACTGGAATATTAATAATACTAATTAAAATCACAAAAGGTAATTCGAGTAAGTTAATAGATTAGACATTAACATAGGGAAAGTTATTATATAAAGTTATTACTACTACCTATATCTTAATTTTAATTCTTTAAATTTAATATGATATTGAAGCTGGAATTAAAGGAAGTATAGAATTTGAAAGCACTTAGATTATTTTATATATTTACTAAATTCATTTTTTTAATTCAATTTAAATTGCGTTTCAGTAGATTGATTTTATTTAAAAAAAAGTTATATACACCTTAAACAACTCATATAATACTACAATTCCAAGGAAATCAAAACCGGATTTGAGTCAATTAGATAGATGAATTATTAGATCACTTAAATCAGATCTCACTTAATGTAGTCTTTTTTTGTGTTTATATATATATATATATATATATATAGTACTACTATCATCACAGACAGCAAGATTATAAAGGAGATGAGCCTTCGATAATTTACACTCAAGGATTTCGTAAACTTACTATAACTCACTATTATTTAAAATAGCAAGAAGTTGATACCTCTTTCTGTAGCTCACAGTTGATATTTGTTGCGAATTTAATCTTCAATTAGAAATGCCCACCCCTCCCTCATGCACCACTCCCTATTCCTCTCCCAGCCGTTGACTACCAAGTCCCGACCCAGTTCCACACACCTCTCTACCTGTTCCAGTGTTCCCCAACCTGCAGTTCTGGATCCCCAGCATATCAAGTGGCATCCAATGTAGATCAACATCCTCCATCTCTTATTCTCTTCAATTAATCCATATCCTTCTATGAATGCCGTAAGGATTTCTTTGCCTGCTGGAATAGATTTAAAGTATGTGAGCATGTATAGTTCCGCGCACATCTGAGCTAGGTCAAAAATTGGGGTCGAGAGATGTGATAGTTCGTGGTCAGTTATGAAGATAGCTGCTGGTGTGCTGGGGGATAGGAGTGCGTCTGGTAAAAGAACACTATATTGGTACTTAGCGACTGGAGGCTCACGTAACACCCTAAAAAACTCTGAATACTCCATGATACCAATAAATGGAGTTTTACACTCATTTAATAAGATTGCCATCACGTGACAGTGACCACCAAATTGAAATCTTGACTGTCAACCATTAATGAAGAAACTTACTTTCCACACCAGAAATCCCCGTGAATTAACTCTCTAGTCCCTTCTCCACCGCCGTTTATCCATGCCAGCATTTCTTTCTCTACACTTTCAAACACATCCCTACTCCCTCCTAGAATTCTTGGGAAGCTATCAATCATCGTGACTAGATTCGTATAATTGATCGCCAGCTTCAGAGTCTTCATAGCATGGTTTCCCTCCATGACTTCCCGCACTTCATTCTGTGCTGGAGAGTTGGCCCACCTATGGAATTTCTCAAGCCAGTTTCCAAGTGAGTGACCGATAATGGAGGCGATTGAGGGAGTTATAGCAGCGTGGTATTTTAGAACGTAAGTCTTGAGATTGGTACAAGTTGGAGAAGGGTGATGGGTGTGTACCTGTGTATTGGTACTAGGGTCATAATGGAGGAGTTCGGGGGTCGAAATTGTGATGTTATTGTAAGAAACGGACTGGGCCGGGAAAGCTGTGAGGTATTTGAGAATTCGAGATTCATAGAACTGTGATCAAATTAGAAGTCTATGGATATTGTAGTCAAAGTGAAAGATAAAAGTCAGTTATTGATTGTTTGACTTGAGTGTAAAATAGATTGCAACAACTGACAGTTCGTGTAGTAGTCAGCTTGAAATCTTTGTTGGAAAACAAATGAGGCTCAGTGTGCTTGATTATCACAATTGTGGTACCATCAGGAAGAGTTTCCATTAAAGTTCCATGGTAAAGATAATTTGAACTACCTCCGGAAAGTGGTATGAGGCTCTTGCAGGCATATGGTGTCGCTTCGAGCGATTTTTGTACCAGTTTGGTAACGGCATTCTGAGATTCGGCCATGCTCGTAGTTTGAAAGAGATGTTTTGTCTCCTTATTTAGTCCTTGTGGTGATCCTGTAAGCTTTCGTAAAATAAGTTACCATATATTCTGATAGTCTAGTTAGAGGTAAGAGCATAAAAATTTATCACGTGTGACTTCATGAGTCACACCGAGAGACTTTGATTCAGGTGTTTAGCTTATCTCATCCTCAGACCATACAGTGATTATATAATTTTCGGCCTTGATTTCGAGGCAGGGGTTTCCCGAAGGTTTATTATTGTAGGGTTTGAAATAATTTGGTTTCGGTTTTGGTGTGAATTCTAATAATTCGTGATTTTTCAATTTTTCAATTAAATATTTTAAATTATTCAATTATTGTATTATTTTAGTGTAGATTCAATTAATAAAAATAAATTTTCTTATTATTTTGATATATTTATTATTATTATAATTCTATTCTATTATATATAAATACAATGTTGAAATTTGAAAATGATGTTTTTGAATTCCAATATTTCAGAGTCTTTAATCTTTTCGAAATCGATTATAATTATTATTATAATTAAATATATATATTTTTTAATTTTTTTATTATTTATTTTATTCTTTTTATATAAACAAAATTTTAAATAATAAAGATTATTATTGATTTTGAAGAGGTTGGGTGTTATATAGCTAAGATTTTGAAGTTAAATGTTTTAAACTTAAGATATTTTGGGGTTCAAATTGAAGAGCGATTCAATTATTATTGATGATATGATTTCAATGTTATTGATGTTATTGAGAAAGTTATTAGTATATTTAGTTCAATAAGATAATTCGAACGATATTATTTTTAATATTAGTATTGATAAAATAAAGTTATTAAAAATAATTTATTTAGTTTTAAAAAAATTCTTTCAAATTATTTTATATTATTATTATAATTTCAATTAATTTAAAGTTAATTTATTTAATAATATCAATTGAATTTTTTTGAATACTTTAATTAGTTTTTCAATAAATAATGATTGAAAGAGTGAAGTATATTGTTAAAATGCTTTTATTTAATAAATTTAATTCCTCACCAAAAATACAACTAAAAACTTTCAGATTTTCGAAAAGATAAACGATTTTTTGATTTTTAATTGGTTTGAATGATTAATAAATGTATAATACTAAAAAGATTATTATTAATAATATTAAGAAGATTAATATATAAAACGATTTATCAACAAAGAGATTTTGAATATTGAAATAATATTTAGTGAGTGGTAAATGTATCTATTCAATGGCTACAGTGATGATGTGCAAGTTCAAGATTTTTTTAATCGTAAAAACTTCAATTTCATCCAATAAGCATCTGAGTGTAGGTACTATTTGGAAATCTCTCCTCGAACATAATAAAAATGTTTAATTGTGAAGCGATTCCATCACGCATGGCCGGATCAACATTTGTGGAGCTCCAGCTAACACATAATATCTACGAGTACTCATTGATCTCAACAACTGATATACACCAATCAGAGTATGAACACATGTTGAACTGCGGCATAAGTTTAAATCGATCTCGGAGACGACAGCACGTGAGCACTCTAGGCGGAACGAAAAAGATTAATCACGAAAGTGTCGAGTTTTCAGATTCGAGAAACTACAGATGAGATGGTTATTTGTATCATACAGATGAAAACATTGAGAAGTTGGCACTCGCTAATTGTTTTTCCACTCTAAGGGGACGATGAGAAGAGGGTCATCAACAGGTCCCACCAACGCCGAAAAAGAAACGACACATCGACAAAGCAACATCAATAATTTTGCAAAGATCGTAGAAAAGATTGACTTTTCTCTTTTCTTAGCTGAGTATCCGTTCCGAATGCGGTCTACATCCTGCGTACATGCCTCTGTACTCAACGATACGTGACGCAACGCACAACCATCGAAGAGTCAATCAGCCGATCTCGGGTTGTATTTTTGAAGGGACACTCAGTTTGCTCTATAGAGCCGCCGCCTCAGATTTTACTGAATGGTTCCATAGCACTCCGAATATGAGGGGTTGGTAGAATTTAAAGGTCATCAAAATTGCTCAATCGATAAAGCAAATAACTCGCACACTCTGAGAAGAAATCGAAGAACCATCGGTATCACCGAAGAAGTCTACTTGAAGACAGAGCTACTTTATTACTTTATCTTTGGCGGGTCAATTTTTCTTCCAGATGCTGTTAGCGATACAGTCTAGATTTACCTTCTATGTACTCAATTTCCGTGGGACTTCCTGGCTTTTGATCAGGTATTGACACGAAAGCCTCAGTTTGGAGTTTTATTATCACATACATGTTTAAGAAATTTGTAATTTTTTTCATGAGGTCATTAAGCAACTATCACAATAACCACTACCTCTAGCGTGTTCCTCTCGCTGAAGATATATTCTCCAGTTAATGCATCAGTTCCCCATTGATTACCCAGTCTATCCGAGACCAAAACTTAAAAATAGTATATAGTCGTTAAACTTCACCAACCCGCAACAAAGACAAGGTTCAATATTCAGGCCAAAAGTCTTATGGGCGGGAATAGCCAAGCACAGATCGAATCCATGGGGAATGTCCCCATTCATCCCCTACGCAAGAAAACCGCCTGACCTCACCAACTTCTAGATCCTTCTCCTTCACCAATACTAAAGGTAGACCATGTAGCTCCAGATAAGTCTGGCACCAATTGATATTCCAGAACCTTTTGAAGTTGTCAGTCCGGCGCTGAGCGTCTTCATTCAGTGCATAAGCCTTCATGGACAAGGATAAATCACTGCACACTTTGGTACCAATAGTCTCATAACACACAAGGTACCCAGACATACCAATAGGTAGTTCATCTCTTTCCCTAGCGCAATTTACAGACAGCAGATGTGTCAAATTTGGCATTTTCTCGACGAATGTGTTGCAGAGATCTGGGCATGGTCTCGGATGAGGGCCAAAAATCGATTTGACCAGTCCGGGTATCATGGCAATTGCATCAAGCTTTTCAAGGTTCTGGATGCTATTGACAAAGCTTTCAAACCTTTGCGCGGGTAACTTGATAGGCTGGGTTTTGTTGAAGATATTGGTCAACAAGAGAGGTATATCAAACCCGAATCGAAAGTAAATACGGCCGTTTTCGTTCGTGGTACCGAAAGATAATGAATAGAATCTCAAGGCCTCAGCTCTAGAGATACTACATATGTGTAAGGCTATTGGAACTAAACTGGCGCTCTGGCAAACCTGGGTAGCGTCTTCAAATGATATGGGGATAACCCTTGGATCGGGCAGTGTATGGATCCAGATCTTTCTCTGGATCTCAAGGGGGAATTTCGAATACTGAGGAAAGCCCTGTTGTTCGGATTTATAATTGACAAGTATGTCCTTGAATTGATCTTCAGCCGAAGGAAAGCTTGATATTTTACTATCCGAGGAAGTGGTAAAGATGAGGTTAAAGGTGGCAGCAAACGTTGTCGAAGTTATTCTTGGGTTGAAAAATGGCTGCAATGAAGATTTCGGAGCCATAGTGAATACCAGTGGGATATCTATCTAATAAATAGTTAGCAATGCACCAAAAGCAGTTGTTGAGGGGCGTTTAAGTACTTTTGTAAGAGAAATTTTCTCTAGCTTGCTGCAGTAAAATGCTTCCAGTAGATATGGCGACAAGTGAACAAGAAGTACCTGTTAGGGTTAGAATCAAATAGAAAAGCCAATAATAAACTACCTACTCTTTGAGGAGTATCTTTCTCTGACCCGCTGTAGTAGGACTTGTTCGATAGGATCCATGTTCATGATCTCCTAGAGTGGCTGGTATACTGTCTAAGTTGTTACTGGCCGTTTCAAAGTAAAACTAAATACTGAATTGCACCCTGACTAACAATTAAGTAATTATAAACTGCTGCTGACAAGAGAAGTTCTGGTAGTCGCACATCTTCAAAATTCCAGACCTACTAGAAGCTGAACCGAGAATAATTGATAAACTCAGAAAATTCGCAACTCTCATGGGCACAATCATATACCGCTCAAGTGAATATTGCAGTTCGCATGATTCAATACTCGGAATCTTCATGCTGGGTGGAACCATAGTACATGATTCTTCGTAGAAAGTAATCCCTCTGTTCTGATTCAATTGTAAGGGAGTCCGTCGATCAAGTTGTAAGTTTTACTTGGCCAGGTCGCAGCTGAGTAATATTGTGCTGCTCGGTGCCCACTGGGAATAGGAAGAATGGAAAGATCTGGATTTGCTTGTTACCAGAGGAATTTCGGGAGAAAGGGTATCTCATCTCGTAGGAGAAGACCATGATATTGTGGAATAATCTAATGATAGCTCATTTGGTATAAATTGGAGGATATAAACTCGGCAATCTTCTCGAATTCTCATATAAAGGGAAGAGGAATAAATAATAGAAAGAAAAAAATAAGTATTAATCAATTCAAAGAGACTTTTTGGCTCTTTAGTATATCAAAAGATTAGCCAGTTGCTCAATGAATAGCCTTATCTTCATTTCTGTTTACCAATATCAATCCACGGTCATTGTGCTTTCAACCAGATAGACTCCGGTGTATGGAACGTGGAAGTTTTCAAGTGGATATTGAAGGCCTCTGGGAGAAGAATTTCTTTCAACTGCTTGGTGATGAAGTGAGATTCTATCTAATAGCCCAGGATCACTAGGATATTCTTACTTCTTAATAGTTAGGTGTTTTCATCTCATTCTAATTTCATGTTAGCTTCGAGTTCTGATGTTAGTGGCCAGAAGTTCCTTACAGCTGTATTAGCGCATATTGTACAACGCTCTGATCAATGGTGTCTCTGCTGCTGAATGGGATACCATAATGCTTTCATAGACTACATTCTTTTTAAATTCCATATCTCTCTCAAATGCTAAATTGGATCGACAAGACGAACTTTTGGGGTGTAGTAGAAATCAATGTTTCGCTATCTAGGTGCGCAAGCTGATACAAACCTCAAAGGGAAGGCACGATGAAGATGTAACTGCATCTCAGTTTTTTTCAGTTTTTTTTCTTGTTCTCTGACGAAATTATTGACTGTTCTTCACAAAAACACTCAATATTTCATCATTGTCGGGTACAACCTCGTCTCTTCAATCACCTCAAAATTTCTTTGCCTCGCAAAGACACCTCTTCTCTGACATGAATTTCCAGGCATACAGAGACAACGCACCCATGAAAAGACCCATACTGAAGCTGAAGCATCATTCCATCTTCTCCTGGGAGGAAGAAAGCATTGGACAGAGAGGACTTACTGATGAAGAGGTATATTCACTCCAAGTCATCGAAGTGGTAACGAAAAAAGCTGCCCGGCTATTTGGGATAGGCTAGTCCTAATTCAATTCTGCATATACATACGAGCACTAACTAGAAGTTAGATTTGGGGACACCGAACAAGATCTTACATGGCGCTGATTTGACCTTAAGGATATCTTTTGCGGACAAGATAGCCGATGCCCATATATACCGACCAAGAGAACAAAAAGCCGACCGAGGCATTTCTCTCAGAGACACAACTGTAGATGAATCTAAAGCTGGGATGAGGAGTAAAAGTAAATTGACATGCGGCTGGTGTGAGATGGATTCGTCCGTTTCTACAGAGAAAAGCGAGAGAGCATGGGCCAACCTTCCCACGTTGTTGAAACACCAACATTCTGAGTTCCACGCCCCCAAACCGAGAAAAAGATATGGTATTGTTTACAGTCACCTAGCCGAGCAAGAATCAAAATCAGAGAAGACTGGCTGTCTTCATGAAACTACAGACACGGTACCGCGACAGTTCGTCCAAGTCAAGAACACAGACGTGACCAGTAACGAAGGATCAGAAGACGGAAGAGGCAAGAGAAACCTCAAGTCAACAAATCCAATCAAACACGAAGAAACATGGCTCGGAGACCCGGAGTGCTCGAATGATGCTGAACGGCCAATTTTAAGCTTCTCAGAAGCAATTACTGATAGACATGTGGAACGAAATCAAATGCCACGAGGAAGCAATGACGAGTGTGACAGTCTTCTGCTGTCCAGTTTTGAATCTTTAGAATGTCCCATGGAAGCTCTATCAGATCGAAACTGTTTATCATCACCTGAGCACGGCATCAAAACTACTTACCCTTCATACGAGCTTGATGAGACTTTAATCGGGGAATTCGCACCTAAATCAACGACTGGTAACTTTGTTGAGTCTCAGTCAAATCTAATAAGCTTTGAAGATGTGACATCTGAAAGTAGATTGCCAGAAGACTGGCAAGATCGTTGGATAGTCTTCGGAGTCTGGCGATACGCTATTGGATGGTTGGTAGGGGACGTGGAGTCACGATGTCGCGGTTATTTTTTGCTTCAACAGGATCCGAGCATCGTAGTTATAAGCATGATTGATTTTTCAGTATTGAACGCGGCTATGTTTGATTATACATTGATATCACTCTGCATAGATGATGTTTCATATGGTAACACATATGGTAATGTAAATCAGCGACACATTACAATGTTATTTGTATATTCCTAACTACGCACTACAAATCTTTCAGTGGGGCTTCGCCCTTACCATCGCCATATTTTCTAACTGGTTCCTTTCCAGCAGTACTATCCTCTTTGAATACTGCAACCTCATCACTGCTCATGTGTTTTGCAACTTGATCTGCCTGCCATTTCTTGAATGAAAAGCCTACACCCTCATGGCTGTAGTCTTTATCATTTGCTTGATCTTTGTGATACTTCACTCGTATGAAATCGGTGTGGACGGTTTCAGGATCGAGAGACAAAGTCACGAGTGCATTTATTGTGGCGGTTTTGGGAATGATTTTGAAGGTCCATGACTATTCCAACGTTAGAAGTTATTCAGACATAAATCAAGCTGCTCAGCAAAGAATCATGAATACCTGTTCATTCCTGAATTGGATCACCTCATCATCGCTTCTCACAACCTGATACCCCTCGTTCTTACTATTCTTGAACAACTTTGGTAGCGCAAACCACTGCCCGGCCATCTTGTACCGATCATTGGCATACAAAAACTGGTCATCATATACGCAATCGGGCGTGTACCGTTTGACACGCTCAATGGTAGGCTCGCAGCTATACAGAGCAATTATATCGTCAATGAGTGCTTGGCGAGCGGGAGACAGAGGGATAGATTTGGAAGGGTCGGGGTGCCAATCTTCGGTCGAAGAGGTCTGACGAACTTCAAAGTTCTCACCAGGGGCTGTTGCGGATGCCATGACTGTGTGTGTGGATATGAGTGATGGTGAATTTTTGATTGTTGTTTAGACGAGTGTTTTGGAAGTGAGCACTGAAGATAAATAATTTTTCAAGAATGGAGAAGAAGTATTGGGATTGGTGATTTTGTAGACATTCTGAACAATAGCTACCAAGTGCATGCTACGCCACCACTAGCTATGCATACTTGTATATAATGATGTCAACATGAAGGAGTCGAACAAATGACATAAAGACAATTCCTTACCCGTGTCTCATGCAGACATGATGTTCCAGTCATCGAGTTGTTCATGTGTGGTAGCTCGCCTTTTCAGAGCCATTGAAATTAGATATCCGTGGAACTAGCAGACTGCTTCAATTCCAGAAGCTCGAAGTGTTGACGTAGTCCATTCATTGGGAAAGTGACGTTCGCTTAGACTTCCAGGTCTGAATATCTATGACAGACCAAATGTTTGATTAATCTGAACATAACTGACTGATAAATTCGATCCACAAGATCCTATAAGACTTTGTTCAATATAGCTTCGTCTCATACAAATATACACTTACCTGTGAAACTCGAACACCAACGGAATCTACGTACATCTAAGGGCCACAATTGTGAAGTTCGAATTTGAATTTGAATCTAGAAGAGTTGCGATGCTCGATTTTCACTTTTCACGCTCCCTCATACTCTCGTATCATCATGGTATCTCCAAACTCCCCGAAAGTCATTCATTCTTTCAAATCCAATGATACATATGTAACCGGTGGTTAATCTGATCCTCTCGCACAATTACTGTGTGTATGAATGCCTCATTTCCATCCCCTCAGAGTGAATTCAAGCCAGGCTTTCCTTCCTTTACCTTATATCATTCTTTTCTTAAATTATATTTCTGTCCGTCTTCTTCATGATTATCAATAATTAGTAAACGAATACCCAGGAAGGCTGATATTTTCGGCCATTTGAACTATGATCCTATTACCAAATACCATCAACTCTTTGCTTCGACAACTCTAGAAGGGAAGACTGGAAAAATAATCAAAAATCTCACGCTGAATATCATCCCTTGATATGCAATTAAATCTCATATGCCAATTGTACAATCAAGGTACACAATTTGAACACTTCAATACTTCACCTCTTCCGCTCCAATTGCAGCCAAACAGATTGCAGTATAATCTGTGCGACTTCGTAGATGAATATCGAACCCAAGCGCACGTTAGGTATACTAAACAGAGTACGAGCGTCGCTTTATTCTTTTATCCTGATAAACACACATAACTATGAGCGCTTAATCTGAACCGGCAGATTCAGCGTTTGTATCAGGCAAGCGACCTTTTCCCACTCCTAGATTTATCTTGTCAACAGACGATGTGCCATTTTGTCCACCTGCATGTTATTTATCCTATGTATATTGTCGACTGGAACAGACGGGATATTCTCATTTTGCCGTGTATTCATATTCGACTGTGTCGACCGATGGAGGTCTGTACACAGTTATCGTAAGAATTGAGACATCACCGCGGGAATCTATTTCCGTGGAGAAACTTGGGGAATCTGTAGGTGGGCATTGTATTGGGCAATCATTGCTGGACTGGATGTATGCTCCCATGTAAAGTTCTGTTCCGATGGGGTTCGAAATATTCCAAACACTTCAAGCGACAGGAAGCAACAGCCTTTGATCACTGCGTCCGTCGGATGATTTATACTTTCTTCGCCGTTTAAGAAGGATGGCATAGTCTAGATGTTGATTGGATTCTGCAAGCACCACCGTGAAGCAGCCCTACGATGTAATTAGGTTGTTTTAACCTTAGCATGGCTTCTAGAATTTCCGACGGAAGTACTCGATCAACGCTAGCACCAAAGAGAATCGTAGCACGGTAAGAGGGGAAAGAGGAAAGAGTCGAGTGCAACGTTCACGACTTTTAGGACTTTGATTGATTACCTGCAAGTCCGAATACGACATGATGGGAAACCCGGATGTGGATAAGCTTTTGCTTTAGCTTTTGACTACCAAGGGACCCAGGGACCAAGGGATCTTTGAAACTCTGCGAAGATTCCGAGAATTGATTTGATTCTAGAGTGGCATTCGGGATTTGAAAAAAAAAAAGGCTCCGGTATGGCCTGATCTGCTTGCGATTGCGGGCCAGAGAATGTTTATATGGTGCTCGTATCGTTTGAGATTTCCATTGTAATTTCATGTGTGTATAGACAGACGCACAAGAACACGGGTACATAGACGGGTATATATACATATATACATACATATATACATCCATATATACATCCATATATACATCCATATATACATCCATATATACATCCATATATACATCCATATATATACATACTACATAGAAGCTAAACACCCGAGGGATGGAGCAGGACAGACAAAGAGGATGAATCGATCGGGGCCCGACCAGACCCAGACCTACTTTGTACCATGTAAAAACAGTCATCGTTAGCTCAACGGAATCATAAGCCAATAATTACTTAAATAGGCATTTAACACATTGAGTTCACGTAATTGACCAATCATAAACGGCTTATTCCAAATAATTCTCGATCGGGGAAAGATTCATTTCAATTCCCGTTGACAGTATCAATTTAGTCAGGGTTCTTTCTTACGGTAATTATTACTTTACTGTAGTCACTTTTTACACAAAGTCCCAGTCCGATGCATGCGTACATAATAATCCATCATCCCGCCGCTCTGTTCTCTTTTCACTCTTCCAAAATAAATTCTCTCTTTTCTCAATCTTCTTTTCGCCCATCGCATTTCCCGGCTCAAAGGAAATCTCACGAGGGTCATTGCTCCCAATTCAATTCTTTGAATCCACCGTCAATCCATCCATCGAACAAGTAAATAATTATGGAAGCCGTACTTAAAGGTCGGGCAATGTGCCCATTTCTCCAAAAGACCTCTCCCGCAACCCTCCGATCCCTTTCGACCTCTACTCGCCCTCATGCCTCCCCAGGTGGCGGAAGTATGTCCAACCTCCAGACCATTGCGGGTCGATGTCCAGTCATGGGCAAAGCGCTCGCCGTCCAAACCGCAAAGGCCGGAAAGGTTGGATTTGGTGGCGTGACTGCTATGAAGGCTATTCGAGCCTTTTCCGGAAAAGTTAGCAGCGGAAAGGCAAAACTTCATACCAGCAGATCCCATGAAGCGAGGGCTGTCGAGGACAACGTATTTGGTCGTGAAAATGGTATGTGTTTTCTTTTCCGAGCCCCCCATTGTCCATGTCGAGTCGTTCCCTAACGCAAGATGAACAGTACCATTTCCACATATCAAGCAAGCGCGCCCACCAACTCAAGCTACTCGCCATGAGCAATCAAAGGCCCCCAAATTCGATTACGAAGGATTCTACAACGCGGAATTGGAGAAGAAGCACAAGGACAAGTCATACCGCTACTTCAACAACATCAACCGATTGGCCAAGGAATTCCCTCGGGCTCATATGGCCGACAAGAATGAGAAAGTGACGGTATGGTGTTCTAACGACTACCTTGGCATGGGCCGGAACCCACAAGTCCTGAAGGCGATGCATGAAACCCTCGATGTATATGGTGCCGGTGCCGGTGGAACTAGAAATATTTCTGGTCATAACCAGCATGCGGTTGGCCTTGAGGCATCGATCGCGAAACTCCATGCTAAGGATGCTGCGCTTGTTTTTACTTCCTGCTATGTGGCGAACGATGCGACTCTTGCGACCCTTGGTAGCAAGTTGCCCGATTGTGTGTTTTTGTCAGATTCTTTGAACCATGCTTCTATGATTCAGGGCATCAGGCACTCTGGCGCGAAGAAGATGGTCTTCAAACACAACGATTTGGAGGATCTGGAGGCCAAGTTGGCATCTCTTCCACGCGAAGTTCCTAAGATTATTGCATTCGAATCCGTGTACAGCATGTGCGGCTCAATTGGCCCAATTGAGGGGATCTGTGATTTAGCCGAAAAATACGGTGCACTTACCTTTCTCGATGAAGTCCATGCAGTAGGAATGTATGGACCACACGGCGCTGGTGTAGCAGAACATCTAGACTATGAAGCTCATCTTGCAGGCCGTCCAAGAGGTACCATCATGGATCGCGTGGATATCATCACTGGAACTCTAGGCAAAGCATACGGATGTGTCGGTGGTTATATTGCTGGATCCCATAAGATGGTTGACGCTATCCGTTCTCTTGCTGCCGGTTTTATTTTCACCACCTCTCTTCCACCCGCAACCATGGCCGGCGCACAAGCCGCCATAGAATATCAATCGGAGTACCAAGGTGACCGCCGCCTTCAACAACTCCATACTCGAGCCGTCAAAGACTCACTTAGCGAGCGCGATATCCCAGTTATCCCCAATCCCTCTCACATCATTCCCGTTCTTGTTGGGAACGCGGAACTTGCCAAACGTGCATCTGACATGCTTCTTGATGTTCACGGTATTTATGTCCAATCCATCAATTATCCTACCGTTCCTGTTGGTCAAGAGCGTCTTCGCATCACTCCCACACCAGGCCACGTTCGCGAATATCGTGAACATCTTGTCAATGCTATTGATTCCGTATTCACCGAACTTGGTATCAAACGCACTTCCGAATGGGCCGCGGAAGGTGGTTTTATCGGTGTTGGCGAAGCTGGCGGCGAGGTTCCAGAACCACTTTGGACCGACGAACAACTTGGCGTTGACCAAATTGTCAAGGAAATGAAGGCTGCTGGCCCAGTGGGTGTCATGGAAGCGCTCCTAGAACGCGAGACTAAAGAAACCGCCAAGGCCGTTAGTGCTGCAGCTCAGTAGTGCTCTTTCTCTCGACACAATTTTCGCCCGTAGATTCGCGGCAAAAATGTGATGGAAATTGAATGGATAAATGCTCCTCGGACCCAAAACCACGATCTTTTTGAGCTTACAATAGATCTTAGACGATAGTTTTAAGACGACAGTTTATATGATTGCATGGATAGTTGTTGATATCACTGGAATTTCTGCGCACGTTGGCTACTTATCTTAGGATGATAGCGTAGTTTTGCGAAATTTATTAAACCTGTACTGACTAAATTGGTCGTACATTACATACTTGGAATTTCATGGATCGATGTGACTATGCGTGTCGCCGTGATCTTTCATAACACTGAAAATACAAGATGCGAAGCCTAGCTGGTTGCACAATGCATGAACAGACCTGCTATTATCAAGCACAGACGATTAACCTGACAGGAAAAGGCCGTCATTAAGTTTTGAGAAGCGTCGCAACGGAATAAGGGAAAGATAGATGAGTTGCGCGTCGCATATATTAGAGTGTTCATTCCTATGCATGATTTTGTCGTTTCCATCAATGTCTTTGTATGAAATGGATGGGAAAAGGTTGAACAATGTGGTTGGTAGGTTCATTTACTTTCCCTTCCAAACCTGCGTAACTGGGCTCTTCAAGTCCTTAGATTATAATGCCATCTAGATATCTAGCTACGTAGACTAGGCAACCCGCTATGTAAACCGAGAAAGCCTGGGGTAAATCTGGCTTGTACTTTTCATTGCTACCATGACTGGTTATTTTCCCGGAGAAAATCATAGATAGAGTTAGTAATCACTAGAACATCATGAAAACGCACACACACACGATAGAGAAAAACCGAACCACATGTATCCGTTTTCCGATTCATCTATTGACGACGACTATCTAGATATATGTTGCTACCCGAGGCCATCCAATCTGTACCTTTAGTCCCAAAATCAAAACCATTCGAGGCCACAGGAAGTTTATTCTCCTCTTCCGTGACCTCGCTTAAAGAACGTATCATACAGTGTGCAGAAATTCGTACAACTCCTTTTACTATGCTATTTCACTAACGTAGCCGTAAGCCATAATGAGTAGAGCAAATGCCATTTTGTATGCCAAGAAACACATCCAAATTCAGCTCCAAGAAAATGTCCAAAGGTAGAGAGAGCGAAGCTAGTCATAAGCAACACTCTGAAGCTAGCCATCCAATGGGTAGCAGAATGCATGGGAGACATGCAAACCAAAATAAGAAAGAAAAAATATCAGGAACAAGAAGGGGTATAATATAGACTGCCGTTGAGTCCGTTGGTTCGTCATTGTCGTCGTTGGTGTATTTATTTTTTTGTTGTTCTTATGGATTTCATCATCCTGGTGATGTCCAAGTCGAAAAAGAGCTTTTTCTCAAGCTACTTGATAATATATGTTTTTTGGGGGGTCAATTATCCTTTTCATAATCCAGACCCGACAGGAAATAGACCTCCACATATGTCTAGAGCCCCTTCAATCTCTCCTTCCATTAGATTGACCCTATCTTTTAGAGTCTTGTTTTCAGCTCTCAATAAACCCACAGTATCCCATGCTATCGATGCTCCCTGGCCACTACAATTCGTGCATCCATTTGTTGGACTTGAATCGCCAGAGCCAATACCTAGCATTTTCTTGAAAGCTGAAGTTTGAGGTTTTGGTTTGGCGGGAATGACTATCGTAGGATTATTATTAATTTGAGCATCCTTTTGTAAAGCTCCAACACGCCCAAATGATGAAGGGATATCAGGGGTGCTATCTCTCGTACTATCTTTGGTTGTCATGACAGTCGAGACTGTAAGTGTAGGACTTCGGCTTCTCGAGAAGACACTTTCACCTCCACCACTTGCCATATCATCGTCACTTTCCCCGCTCAAGTCAGCGCTACCTGTACTTTTCCTCCATTTAGCTCTTATATCTGGGGGGATGCCTAGATCTTCTTCCCCTGCCGTCGAACAACAGCTCGCACGATGTTGTGAAATCCTCGCCTCTTCTTCCCTCCTTTTTATATGGGCATTAAACCGATCTCTCTCCTCCACACGAGCCAGTTTCTCTTCGGCAAGCTGGTTTACTAATTCCTCTATAGTGGTGTCTTGTTCATTGAATTTCTTGACCATATCTTCTAGTTGGAGCTTGAGAAATTTAGCGCGAGTCTCGGCCTCTTCCAGTTCTTCTTCTTGCGCATCCTTTTCAGCTCTCGTTTCACTGTATTGGATAGTGCGAAGTTTGTATACGGTTTGGAGTTTTTGTATGACGCCCTCGGCATTAGCGCGAAGGTTCTTGAAGGCAGCAGGGGAGAAAGTGTCGGCTTGACCGGATGGAAACAGTGAAGATTGGATATCGAGATTGATATACTCGTCGTTGTCCAGATCTGAAGGTAATTGAAGTTGTGCAGGAGCTTTTGGGGAAGATAAGAAACCGAAGACGCCAGTTGATTTCGCGGGAGTAGAGTTGGAAGCGGGGACAGGGAGAGTTTCCCTTCTTTCGAGCTTTCGATTTGGCGAAGGTTCTCTAGCAGATGCCTTTCTCGAGTCTAGTCCATCCTGTTCCAATCCTACAACTTCTGAAGCCGAAGACCCCCCAAACCAACCACTTTTCCTTGTGGAGACTCTTGCCCGACCACCTTTATCTCCAGTCAACGACGCCATGTATTCGAATGGTATATCCTCCTTGGTTGGTGAATTATCTGCTGATCCGTTGGGAGCTTGGAAAGTTTGACGCGTACTCCAGGAAGGCAATAATTGTGAGAGGGAGCGTTGGTGTGTTCGAGCTGGTCGCGGAGGAGTTGTTCCTTCATTAGCCGTTGGCGGAGTATTCCTCGCAGTGAGGGCCGCAGTCGCAGGTAAGGGAGCAGGTGCTTCGATCTTGTTTTGGCTTGTTCCTCCAGATGCCTCATCTGCAAATTGGGTCTCCGCCCCTACTGTCTTTAATGTTGAGACCGTTCGAGGTGTATCTGGGGTTAAGGAATGTGTTCGTTGATGTGTTTGGGGCTGTATCTTGCCCTGTGCTGCAGGGACAGGAGATTGGAGATTTGGCATAATGAAATCCTCGGCATAAACGTGTCTCGGATGCCCTTGCCGTTTGTATGTAATCTGTTATTGGTACCGAATATGAATAATAAATAACCTTGCTCCCTTCCTCCTTCACGCGAGGAAATGAAGGGTTGAGTGCTGTGCCTTCAAAGGATCATCCAAGTATGGTTCCGTCAGACGTGTGGGCTACGAATGTCGATGAGACAAATATCGATGATATTGACATGTACTGTCTCCAGGCAAGATCTAGATAAGTAGGAATGCAGATTTTGAATATATCCCCTCGTGCTGTGTACAAGAATTCTTAAAGTCTATGTTAGAGTTTGGATAACCTTGGTAGCTTAAGAAAGGGACGGGATATAGGACCCGACCCCCTGGTTAGATTGCTGGATTTCTTTTGGTAGGGTTGTAGTGAGTGGGGTTATATGAACGAACTTATCTCTTCTGGTGTGAAGAATGGGTTAGAGTAATGAAACAGCCGTTAACTTTTAAGTCATGAGATGTTTTTAGGTTCAGCCCGATGGATGTGATCTGTGTCTTTGTGTCTTTCTGGCTAAGTACAAAGTCAAATACAAAACACAGATAGACACCTCGGTAGTAGCATTAGATTGGTGTCTAATCTCAAGTTACAACCATCTCAAGAGACGTAAAGAACCCTAAACTGGTAGTTGGCAACGGCAATGTCAACACATCTTGTATGCATGTACGAAGCCCAAAATAATGGTGGTTGGTTCTCTGGTGAAATGTATGCGTAGGTCTCGAGCCTCATGGACATCCACATCACGTAAATGCGCATATTGCGCGACCATAGAAAATGATGAGAGGTTGGAGAACCACAATCAAGGATTGCAGATTGCAGATTGTGACTACCGTAGGTCTTGATGTTGAAATGATAATGGCAATATATGAAGAATCAATATATGCACAGATAGTTCAAACATTTCTATTGAAAATATGTATTACTTACGTATTTATGTTGGGCATAGTACGAATATAGTACGAATGGATGGCACTTGAAAGCTTGGACGACTGATAGTCGCAGGGAGACTCGGTTCATCCCTTCATTGCTCCAACATTCCTCGGCGTGGGAAAGGTCCTTTCGAATTTCGTCTCCGAGCTCCTGTTACGTATGCACGATATCTGATTATCATCATTGCGGAAAGTGTTTTTGAAGATCCTTCACAATCGTCGTTTCGTTGTGGCGTATCGACTTTCGACGGTACTCTCGAGAATATGTCATTCACTCGCCAATCGTACGACATCTAAGTCCGTCCGTCTACATCTACTCCGCATACACACCAAGTACAAATCTAGCCCCTTCAGAAGGGTACTTGCACAAAAGTAGTCATTCTGATCCCTCCTCATTAGGTCGATACTGCAGGAAGCAACTGAGATATGCAACAAAAGCTGCAACAATCTGGCAAAGCAAAACAATAGCCTTGAACTAATGGCATAAGACGACACCCGAGGTGCCGAGTAGGTGAGCCAACCAACTAAACTTTGAGTTACTCGATGCACTAGGTTGTATACACACAATCGTGATGGTGCATGGAGATGAAGATGAAGATGACCTCAGCGTCAGTGGGTTGTCAGCAGGTAGTAGTTGGCAGTGAGACAGGTAGTTAGCGGGATATATCTCATCGCCTCGTCGACTACAATACGACACTGTGTATATCAGTAGAGGGAGGAGGCAGAGGCCGGTACGAATACCCAAAGACTCAAACCTTTTCATTTCTGCCGCATAAATCTCGGCCTTTTCTATCCCAGCCACTCCCAGCCAATCTAATCTCTCTTTCTCCTCATTCAGCCCCCTAAAAATAGTCGTTGCCACTACCAACGCAGTAAAGCGCTTCTTTTTCATGCACGACCAAAACTACAATATCGTCAAGACATGCAACAAATATTCAGCAGCGTCACTCACGATATGCAACAAATATTTCAGTCATTTATTTGAGCGTTATCATGTGATGCTAACTGTTTTTCATCTTCCTCCTTCCTCGTTCCCCATCTCTTGTTATATTTGGTGCCAGTCATAATCTATGCCATTAATTACAATGCCCAAGGGATATCGAAAACAATGGAAAAGAGGAGCGTCGTCAGAGAATACTGCACGTGCGCAGCCTGTGCTGGAAGTTTTGTTGCAGGTCTTAAAATGGGTACTTGCATAATCGGACAGGATATCTTGCATAATCTCGGACTGAAATGTTGATTGTGTCACAGGAAGACGGGGTGCGGAGTTCGTCCGATGTTTTCTCATGGGCAGCTTGAATAGAACTTCTGCTTCAAGTAGAGACCTATATCAACGAAATACGAGTGAACCAAATCTTATCAGCCAGGTAATGTCTTGGTGGCATTTGCCTGGATGCGTCTAATGCAGAAGTGTAATCATGGAACACAGGTATCACTTACCCGAGATACACTTATCATCTCAACAAAATGAGATTGTCACAGCTCCCAAGCGGCCAGAAAGCAAACTTGGATGTTCGCTATTTGGAGGTTTCCTCTCGATCAGAAGTCCCTCTCGTATAAGCGACGATGAGAACCAAGATTGATGTTCCCTGATTAGTGAGGCTTTTAATTGAGATCCAATCGTCGAAGGATAAACATGGGTAGTTTAATGTCTCAAAAGATTATGATATTCTACACTCTAATTTTGTGTGTTCTAGATATCATTGTTGGGGAGATGAACTATGTAGCAAACGACCAGACTTGTCACAAGTAACTAAGAAAGACTTTATTGTGGGCTACTTCAATCCTCTACTGTTCACTCTGGAAATTAACGACGATGCCTGCTAGGCCCGCCTCGAGATAGACTCTAATGCATCAGTTGCGTGAAAGATGAAATACAGCGCTGTGGTCTCAGGAAAACCGAGAACCCCTCTGCAGAAGAACCACCAGTGACCACCATAAATGCTAACAATACATTCCACCTATCGAATTCGCCAGTACCATATGCTTATGGTTATCTAAGCCCCAAAAACGCCCGCCTCCCTCGCTTTAAATATCAATATTGTCCCCGTCTTGATGCAGAGTGTTTCTCATGAAACCAGTCTCGAGGACCGTGAAGTATCTGTTTGGTGAATTACTTGGAGTTGCTCTCCGGAGTCGATCCATTCACCACCATCGGTGACTCCACCTTTGCATCTGCCCCTGTCTTCGCTTGCGCTGCTACTGCAGCCACAGCAGTTACAGTACTTGACCTGGCTGCTAAAACTCTATCCCTCTCTTTTTCTTCCATTGTCGGAATCTTTCTCCCCCTGATTTCCTTGGGTCTCACTAGTTTCCTTCCCCGAAATACCATAGGTCTTGATTTGGTGGATCTGGAGTCTTGCCTCTGTTCTCTGGAGTCTGCTCCCTCTTTTGCAAGCTTTACTCGCAGAATCTTTCCACGAAAGACCACACCATCAAGCATTTCCACCATAGCCTGGGCCATGTTATGCGTGCCAAAAGTCAGGAAAGTATGACACTTTTGCTTCCCATCTGGGTGCTTTTCAATATTCATATTGCTTAAGGCATCAAGAGGGTTCTCGGTTGATGAACTGCCGTGATATTTGGATTTTATTACGTTGTATAAGTGAGTTTCTAGACAAGAAGTCGAAGTTTCTTGAGGAAGCTGGGTAACGATGACTTTGCTTTTTACAATTGTCATTTTATCAGATTGTTGAATCATATAAGAGATAGGAGGAGATGCTGCGAATAACTGTGGAGCATGTTGTATGTATACTGGCGTATCTGGTGCCATATCACCGGCATACAACATAGATGGATAGGTGGGCGGTATTGGGCCATTTGGACACATTTCAATACTCTGTACTTGTTGAATCTGAGTCTGTTAACTTATGTCATGGCAATGATTTTGGGAGGTTCTACCTGAGTCAAACCTCGGGCATTAAATTTGGCCGATGTAGAAGTAGAGATATATGTGTTTTCGGTTAAAGGAGCAATCTGGACGAATGGTATTTGTTGAATTGGCATCACAGATACTGGAGACCCCGAAGATGTTGGTGTTGGGAGTGCCTTTCTTGTTCTTGACACACCTCCACAGGAATGTGTGGTCCACGGGAAAGCAAGATCCCGCACTTGAATCGGCTTAGTTTCATTGCGACCATCTGCACACAACGCTCGACTTCCCATAGTCCCACCTTGTAAGTGCTCTGCATCTGTTAGTACCATCTCTTGATAATCGAAGTACTTACGGAGTGCTTTAAGGAAGTCGTCCTTTCCACGCACTGTCACCCATCCACAAGTAGACCCTGGATATACCTGCGTATGTTCGATTGCAAGGCACTTTCCTTCAGAATCATGTTTTCGTGCGAAGTCTTTTAGAATTTGCCATGTGCATGACCATGGGAGGTTGCTGACCAAAATATAGTATAAGCCAGTTACATCACCAGGTAGAACTTGAGGCATGATGTTTGAGATGAAATTTTGATGGTAAGATACAAGATGGATGAATGTCAAGAAAGGTTCATTTCGAGTAAGAAAATTGCAGGCTACAGTACTTTTGGGGGGCTGAGACTTTAAGGTATAATTGTCATTTGATGAGTTCTTGAATGAAAGCCTTGTTGTTGATTACTCGACCAAAAGATTCTAGGCATTCGCTGCAGAAGGCCAAATTCGAGTGAGCATAGAAATAGATGGAAAAATAAGACTCAGGATTAAGAAGAGCAAACGAATTCCTGCAGTAAGTTTTGCCGATTGCCTGTCAATTTCTCGGATCATTTCTCAACTTCTCTTCTTGTGAGATGGATTACTATTTATCTGCAAGTGCAAAGCGGACATGGGCATAATTTCCAGCTGCGATATGGTCAAATAGGCGGTATTCCAGAGGAATGATCTGAGAAGGAAGAAGAAAACAAAAGGTCTGAGATGGATTAATCCATGAAAAATACCTGTGTAACGTGTGGTTGGAGTCAGCAAAAGAAAGGCTTCAGATTCAAATTCTGATTCAGATACTCCACATGTCTACCTGCCAGCCTGCGTTTTAGCGAGTCGACTAACTATCCATCCCATCTTTTGCTCGCGATTGGAGAACAAATCAATGATACTCTGGGGGATATAATAATCTCTAGAGCATGAATACTATGATCGGGAACTATCATATCAATGCTACGCCTTCTCCGAATCTCCATCATGCTTCCCGAATGCATGTAAGTAAGTCTTGGAAATGTGTGGTGACTTGCTAACCAAAATATATAGAGTCGGTGGAGAAGTTGCAATTGTCGTTGGAGGAGGCCCAGGGCATGCGTTCTGTCACAGATTCTGCGACATGAGTTATTTTCGAGTGGCACAGCCGACTTTGTACTTATTTGAACATCGAATGTTTCCGACTCATACTGAATACTGAACTTTCCCCTTAAAAACAGTTTCGAGGACACTGGCTTGGATTTTTCGAGTTCAGCTAGAAAAAGCTACTAGGGGAAATTTAGAGGTCCTTAGCAACGGCACTTATTTTTGAGAACACTTTACTGCAAAAGTTGAATCGTTGAGCTCACATAGATACTGACTTTTCTAGAATTTCCCTCTGATTCGGTCGGGTGGTGTGTAGCCAAAAGTCCTTTGTGTAACTGAGGATAAATCTACCGTTTAACTTCAACGCTTTATATTGAATGCGGCAAGTACATCGATGCCGCGATTGGCGGATATCTGGGATATATGTTAAATCAACAGTCGAACCAAGATAGAGTGACTAGCCACCAACCCGGATTAGGATTCAGGGTTCTACATGATACCACCAAGCCATAACAAGAACAAGGTTGTCAACATGGCAACATGGAACTGCGCCTGCAGTCCCGAGCCCAAAGGCAAACACATGCATAAAATGGACGGCCATCACTTTTAAAAAAGATTGTTGTATTGAAGCTTCCCTTACAATCTGAAGAATGTTCCGAGCACTTTCTAGGTCTTTCGTAAATTCATAATATTATCTTTTTAAAGGAATCGAAGGACTGCAAAAGGCTAAGTAGTCAAATTATATCACATCGCAGTTCAGAAGGTAGAAAATGATCAGAATTTTTTTTGATAGAATATCGAAGTATATGTTTCTATAAGTATTTTTTGATTTTCGCGGGTACGATATTCGGCTGTTTTGACCGGTCGCAAGACTTAAATTCCATACGACTACTGATTGTCCCTATGATTTTCTACAAAATCTTGAAGAACAGGAGAAGCACTCATGCATGTCCCCGAAGACGCAAGCACAATCGATCGAAGGGGCTTATCCCGGGCATGTGCATCGAATTGATGGTTTGCCAATGGAAGACGCCAAAATGATTTGATTAGATACGATGTGAACTTGGCGTCTATTGTCCGTCCATTGATGCAATAACTTTTAGCCCTAAAAAATGTGTCAAGGGTTGCTTCCCCGCAGGAATATAGCATATTTGAATTTTCTGAAGGGATGAAGTTTGGGAGACGAATTTGCGGATGGTCACGTATTAGTTCTGGTCAATCGGATGTAGTCCGCGACTATTAGGACCTTGAAGAGTCATCCATCAAGAGTCATCGATATCAGTAACTTTCAAATGCAAGATGTCTTTGTTAGTTTTTCATTGGCTTGTCACAATTGAGAGAAAAGATACAGTGATAAGGGTTGATTGCTGATCGAGAATGTCTAGAAGGACCTGGTTGAATCTTTTCCAGGGGTTCAAACTCGACAATCTATCGAACTGAGCAGCATTTTCCTTGAATTACTTGGAAATGTTGGTATCGTTGTCATGTGTTAGAAAATTTGAGCGATATAACATTCGGATATTGTTAGGGGTTGAGAGTGTGGAGGAAATTGTGGATATCGAGCAATCAGGAACGTTGACATCATTTGCATCATTCATAGGATTTTCGATCTTTGGTTAATCTGGAGACGTGCATACCATTTGGCCATGTTTATTTGCTTATGGAAGTTGGAGGCTGTCCCATGATTACCCGTTGACAACAATTAGCATTGCCGGGATATGCACAGCAAAATCATGGGAGAGAATTCCAATTCCGGTAGGCAGCACATGCATTAGTAGTACAGCATAAAAAAATATCCATTTTTAGAAATCAATTCTACATAATGCATACATGAAATAAAAGGGCAAGGGGCAATGAAGAGAGCAATACCAATCGAATCCAATTTTGTCTGCGCCCGCGCCACACAGCTTCTTAGCTCCTGATATATGCAATCTTCCTCGTGACTTCCATCAAACCTTCAGTTTACGCTCGATAAGGTTGAGCGACATATGAAGCCACGGGAGTAGAGAAGCTGTAGGGAACATAACCGTGAATTGAAGAAGTAGTGGTGACGGTAGAACTAGAACTACTGGTGGTCGAGTGTGAAGACGAACTTGAACTGCTAGTGGTTGAGTGTGATGATGAGCTAGTTTTTCTAGTGACTGAAGATGAGCTGCTTGAGACGATAGCTGTCTTTGCGCTGCTCGTTGGAGACACCAGCGTGCCGGTTGAAGATGCATGGCCACTGCCATGAATACTTCCAGTTGGTTTGAAGGAACCCGATGAGTGTGGAAACCCGGAGCTGCGAATGCTGCCTGATGGTCTGACACTACCGGATGGCTTGAAACTACCAGATGGCTTGATACTGCCGGATGGTTTAAAACTGCCTGATGGTAGTGCAAACCCTGTTCCCGTCTCGATATGGTGTACCCCAGTTCCAGTACTAATAGTTGTGTTTAACTCGCCAGTAGGAAAGGGTGCTTTTGATGAGCCGGTCACACTAATGCCCAACTCAGAGTGCGATGATGTGGGTCGGACACTGCCGGATGGAAGTCCATATGAGTAAGTGCCGTTGCGAGAATATGGAAGGCCCGTGCCCCTAACCGTACCAGTTGAATATGCTGTTCCAGTCGGTGCATGGCTTGTGGTGGTAATCTTCTTGCCCTTGGCAGCAGATACGAATTCATCATATTGAGTTTTCGATTTAGGATTGATAGCGAACACCATGCCTGACTCACACTCACTCTTTTGACGACTAAGATAACATTAGTGAGAGTGTTGGAATACGTAACGGGCCGATACATACCTGAAGAAAAATAGTGGGTTCGTGGCGTTTGTAACGGGGAAGTCAACAAATGTAGTCATGTTTTTAGCCAAAACGGGCTTGAATCCCGAATCATAGACACCATTCATAACGCAAGGAGCCGCAAAATCACAAGAAGTTATGGTGTGATTAGTTGGGTGGAAATTGAAACGCACGGTATCTCCTTCCTCCGCATCAATGTATTGAGGCGAGAAAGAGAGAGTTCCATTTTGGCCAATTGAGACGACGTGCGTTGGCTTCGTTGGTTTTCCGGTTCCAGTGGGTTTGTGTGAGATGCTGGTTCCTGTTCTAATACTACCTGTTGGATAGATAGGCTCGCTTCCATTTCCAAATGAATATGGTGGTCCTGTAGGCTTACCAGTAGATGTCACTTTGCCGGTCTTGGTTCCGAGAAGGCTTTCCGAGTGTGTAGGTGGGAGACTGGGGGTGGAAGTAGCACTGGCGATCTTGGTTATTGTAACTGTGCTGGCCTCACCGTAGACATCTACCGTGACGTCAACAGTGATGATCTGAACTACAATGATTTCTCCACCTGAACCATAAACAACCTCTGTGCACTCATAAGTTGTGGCACCAGTAGGACAGACTTGCACTGTTGAAACCCCTGATATCACGTTTACTTGTGTAACGGCTCCGGTAGCGCCGGCCGAGGGAAGGGGTGTGACCTGAGCTCCCAGAAGCGATCCTGTTCCACTTATAATAGGGGTAGAAGTTTTGAACACCTTCAAAGATGATGATGTAGAAGTGGATCCTCCTCCAATAAACGTTCCTCCATTGTTAACTGTGATTGTTTGAGCAGGTGCTGTAATAGTCTGAACAGACGCTGTAACAGTTTGAGCAGGTGCTGTGATGGTAACTGGTGTGGGAGCAGATCCGCCTCCGAGGGTGACAGTGTGATATATTGTTGTACCAGATTTCTCTGCTTCGCCATACCCTCCAACTCCCCCAAGAGTAACAGTAGAAGTTACAAAGGAAGGTTCTGTGACAGTTATAGTAGTAGGTTGATAGATTGTGGTTGTGACAGGAGAACAATCGGCATCTGGAGATGCAGCCCCGATTCCAGAGAGGAGAGAAAGAGCAGCTGCGCGCGAGAACTTCATGATGGGTATATGAATAGAAAAATTTTACAAACCCCCCAAAATTTAGGTAAGAGAAACGAACTGGTAAGGACCGTAAAGGGAAAACCTCCCAAAAGACAAGAGTGCAGAAAGAAAAGAAAGACTGGGCTGAACTTGGAGTTTCAAAAATGGCAGATATAGCCACTTATACGGACAGATTTCAATGCCATCATGACCGAAAGACAGTGCCACAGTATGTGATTTTGGCTTTGAAAGTTACATGCTGCGCAAAAAAGCATGCCATGAATCTAGGGAGATTACATTCTGTGGGATCTTAAGGTAGCTATACTCTGTAGATTACTTTAACACAGGATCGCTAAAAAGATTAATTTGCAACTTCGAATGACACGAATGTATTATTATTGGTAGAAATGCTACAGAGCTAGGTAGATTTCGTGAATCAGAGTTGCGCTGCCAAAGATGTGGAAATTTGCTCTCCAACCTTTGTTCTAAAGAGGATTTGAGATTTGAAGTAAAAAGAAAATTGTGTAGCATTGAAGGATTCAGAATTCTAATTTGAATGGGAAATAGTAAGCGTTGCTCAAAAATAACATCACGTCAGCCACTCAGACATGATTACATCAAAAATAGAAGGATTATGCATAATTTTTTGGTTCGTGAGTCATGGAACAGTTCAATTGAACCTCCTCTATTCCTCCAAAATCCATATCCACGTGAACTGCGATATTTTGGAGCATTCTGGATCTCTCACAGAGAATAAAAATAAGTTGTACACTCCACGTACCTTAGCGATACATGTCATTGTCAGACCCAATCATCGATATAGGATGTTGGAGACGTGACATGTTTGAGATGAATGCCGAAAGATAACTGAGTCCAATGTCTTCAGTTGTCCTTTCATGTTAACTCAGCCTCACCTTTACTCTATTTCTCACTATCGTGAACGCCCTCGACCCATGTGCCACTCTTCCCTCCCTCTTTCCTCACTACTCTCAGCCCTTCAACTCGCATCCTCTTATCAACAGCCTTACACATATCGTAAATTGTCAATGCCGCGGTTGAAGCGGCTGTAAGTGCCTCCATTTCCACACCAGTTTTTCCATCGCATGACACAGTGGCCGTAACCTCCACGCTTCCAAATGCCTTACAGGGAACTGATTCTGGAGTAGATGAGGGCCATTTGTAACCGTCGCCTTGTCCTGTGCCAGACCATGGAATTGACGTACTTGGAGCGGGAGATGAAGGTGCTGTGTCCGATCCATCCTCGTGTGAGATTTGTAAATCAATGTTGACATGTGTAATTGCAATTGGATGACAGAGAGGTATCAAATCAGAGGTTCTCTTGGCAGCCATGATTCCTGCGATGCGGGCAACTCCCAGCACATCGCCTTTCTTGGCTCTGTTTTCACGGATGAGTGGAATGGCTACTTTGTTGGAGAAATGAACACTGCAGACTGCAACAGCAGTTCTTTTAGTTGGTTGCTTGGAGGAGATGGAAACCATGTGAGCATCGCCAGATTGTGTAAGATGAGTAAGTTTGTGTGCCTGCGAGGGGGTCGAATCTGATGTATCATTCATTGAAGACCTCCCCATTTCACTGCCAATATTATTCATTTGGGCAGGGGTAGCTTTGCTGGAGTATAGACGTGCATAATCAGAAGAAGGTACAAATGGTAGAAGGTTTAGAGGGACAATGTGGGATCGACCTGCTGGCCGACTTCCCATTTTTTGAGAGAGTGCGTTGGGGCCACGGTAGTATTTGTTGTCTGGATAGCATGTTAGCCTCAATTAGGTTTTATACTGCAGAAGCGCTGATTCTTACTTGCAGCTATATAAGATTTAAGATACTGATTAAATACATGAGGGTATTGAATTGACGCCAATGCAAATAATTTCATGTCATCGTATGATTCGCACATATCTCCATGGAAAATGAAACCTACCCACCTATCAAAATCATGGGTCTGTTTTTCATATTTTCCAATTCGCCCATGCCGGCGTGCTTTTCCTTTTTTCGGCTCACGGCCATGCCAATAACTTCTAGCAACTCTCTCTCGTTAGAGGAGCTTCCTAGAGGGCTATGGGCATCTCCGAGACCCTGTTTCCTACCCATTTCTATTTGCTTTATTGCCTCAAAAGCTTGCTCATCGATTGGCTGGTTGCCATTTGATTTTCTCAAGATATCCCTCAAGGATACTTCAGCATTGCCAAATAAGCATACCTTCAAGTTGCCATCACTTGTGATTCTTAATCTGTTGCAAGTACCACAGAAATTGTGTGTCATGCTTGTGATAAACCCCATCTTTCCCACAAATCCAGGAATCTCGTAAGTCTTACTTGTGTCATTTTTGTGATCTGCTACTTTTCGAAGAGTTGGATACTTTTGCCGTATGATATCAAGCATTTCTTTGTAGCTTAGCATTTTGCCTTGGCTCCACTTGTTGCCGTCAAATGGCATATACTCGATAAATCTAACTTCGACGTCTTTGTCTCGGCCCATTTCGACGAATGGTACAATTTCTCTTTCATTGACCCCACGCATTACAACGCAATTGATCTTGAGTTTTATACCAGCACCCAATTTGTTCATGTGTAGTATCCTATCTATACTTTTCATCACAGCTTCAAAACCCTTCCTTCGAGTCATAATCTGAAACTGCCATGGATCTAAAGTATCCAGACTTAAGTTGACTCCTGTTAGACCGGCTTCCACCATGCTATCAAGCTTTCTTGCAAGGTTCAATCCATTTGTGGTAAGACAGAGCTCCCGCAGACCATGAGATCGCAAAGCTCCAATCTGTTGCATAAGAGGCAAAATATCGCGACGAACAGTCGGCTCACCACCAGTAAGACGGATCTTCGAAACCCCTTGGGAAACAAATATAGATGATAGAAGTACGATTTCTGGTGTTGTAAGAAGATCTGGCTGTGGCGATTGCGGAACCCCCTCTTCTGGCATGCAGTATAAACATCGCAGATTGCATTTTTCGGTAATCGAAATTCGAAGATAATCGTGCTGTCTTTGGAAATTATCGGTAAGAAAGGAGGAAAAGGGTTTCGCATTTTTGAGTTCGTCCCTTCTGTTTGAAGACTTGCTTGATGATCGTTCAGTGTCCTCGCGCATAGGCAAATCGTGCCGAGGGAGCTCTTGAACTGAGGAAGCACCAGTGGATAGTGCTTTGCGTGTATTCCATGATTGCTGCAGGTTGAGCTTGCCACCTTTGAGTACACTCTCTCGGAAAGCTCTTCTCAAGGATAGCATCTTGGAAGAAGGGAGAGGCTCTATCAATTAAAGATATTCTGGAAGGAATGAGATGAGATATTCAATCAAAGATATCTCTGGGCTTTCAATATCCGGTGGCACAGAACGGTTGGATGCTCTTCAATCATTTCGCTCATCCAGTAACCTTATGCCTGTCTCCCTGAGTAGTGAGTAGTCTTGCTTCCTTATCGTCGCAGTGACACATTATCTCAACTCACGTAGTTTGCAAAGATTTTAGTCTGTCAGAATAGTCGAGACTCATGCGGATTTGTAAAGATGAATTGTAACTGGAGGGGCAGCGGCCATTTCCGTCCATTCTCCGAGCTGCCGCACGATAGCCTGGCTGACTCATCGAAAGCTTATCGTTATCGGGCCAACTAGATAGTATTATAGCACCGGTAAAGCGTGCGGGGCTTCCGCAGATCTGAGTAGCTGGTATTGCACAAAGCTTGAGCACATGCAGCAGGTAGTAGGTAGAAAGTTAGAAACCAAAAGTGCACAGTTGGTTCTCACCTACATTCCATTCATAATGCGATTTTCTCGCCCTCTCAAATGTAAGTGTGAAGTTGCGTTACTTCCGTCTTGTAAGGCGTAGCATTAATACGAATATATATCTTAGCATCAAATCAATCTCTTCCGAGTCCCAATGGAGCGTATATTGCGACTATTCTGCCATCGACACTTCAACTCAGAGAAACGCGCTCCCTTGAAATAATACGCTCCATATCACTTCCACCCGAACTCACAGCCTCAATAACCTCATTTATATGGTCGTGTTCTTCCAATCGTCTACTTGTAGCGTCTGCGGATGTCATACGCATATTTTCCCCAAGTGATGATCGCTTTTCAGCCAAAATTACAAGCCCGACTTCAGGAACTACGAAGACAACCTTTATTTCATTTGGAGGAAACGACGATGAAGTCTGTATCTTTTCAGATTTTGGTTTAAAGTTGACCGTTTTTAATCTGGCTACTTCGAAGTCAGTCGATATTACCTCTCCTAAGCTCTTTACTCCTGCTACTGCCGCAAAAGGATTCTCACACCGTCCGCGATCCGGAAACCTGGCTCTATTGACGAGAATTGGCGGCAAAGACGTGATTAGTATACACAAATCAGGAAGCTTGGAGGTTATAAGATCATGGCTACCAGAAACAATTGACGCTCAGGAGATAACTTGGAGCCCAGATGGAAAATGGATAACAATATGCGAATCTGCCAGCCAAGGTCACAAATTACTGCTCTATACAGCCGATGGTCACTTGTATAAGGTTTGGAATGGCCCGACCCCGATTCTAGAGGACGAAAAGGATATCGCTCTAGGGGCTGGAATTAAAATGACCGAGTGGAGCCCAACAGGAACACATATCGCTATCTCCGATTTTAGTCGAAGAGTTGTGCTGTTGGCTGCTCCAGCGTTCTCAGAATCTATGGTTTTATCCCACGTACCTTCTGTGAACCCTACAGATACGCTACACGTACGTCAACCTCCCTCCTACCCCATGATAACTAATCCTAACTTTTCAGGTTTGGAATGAACAAATTTTGCCATCTCCCAATGGAGGTTTCACCCGAGAATTCGTTCGAGGGAAACAGCCGACATTACCTCCAACAGCAGCTGCCATTCCAACTGCAGAGCCGAAGACTGGCACCAATATGGTGACTTTCGATATTTCTGGCACATTACTAGCAACTAAGGTTGAGGAAATGCCATCGGCAGTCTGGGTTTGGGATGTTGGGTCTCGATCACTTAGGGCGCTGCTGATAATGCACGCTCCGGTAGCTAGGGTGACTTTCCATCCTAGTGTCAACGAACTTTTGATGATAAGATGCGAGGGCGAAGAAAACAAGGGTCGCCTCCAATTATGGGACCCATCTTGGGAGGCTCCAAGAATTGTTAATTTTGGAATGCAAATGCCCGAAGGTAAAATCATTGGAAAGTCGATCACCAAATGGCTCAACGTAGCATCTGTATCTCCTTCTATTTTCTTTAGCGATTCGCAAGACTGCATTCTCTTATCATTGTCCAAGCTGGAGGATACCGAAATGGTCCCTTGGCATGATTCTGAGGCGAGAGGAGTCGATATTTACGGACAGACCCAAGAGTCGCCCTTGAATCTCGTTGAAGGCGATGGCAAGCGACATTCAAAACGTGTGAACGAGGATGACATCGCAGAAAGTGATAACACATACATGGATATGAGCGATGGGAGCGAGGAGCTCGACGATACCTTTCATTTTCGCAAAACCTAACACCCATGAGCCAAGGAGAGCGGTTTGATTGACATGCCATGCGATTTCCCAGAGGAGTATTCCCTGTTTATGTTGAGGGGCCCCTGACCCCACAACTGTGTGGTGGGAAATGCAAGAATCGAAGATTTCGATGGGCTTTGTACGATTCTCTCTACATGTGCATTCAAAGACAGTGAGTGGCCCACGTTTGCATGACTTATGATGTGATTTCTGAGCTTTCCGCATGTGGCTCGTTGACCATGATCTTGTGCCCTTTGTTCGAGGGCTGTTGTGCTACTCCATCATTAATCAATCTGTGGATGCGAGAAAGCAAAAAGAAGCCACGAGAAATCTAAATCTGAATGAATGCATTGTCTGCATTCTCCTATCTACCCACCAAACCCCATGGTCTACTCCACAGTGCGGCGAAGCAGGTGACGAGTCTAGAATACGAATCAAACCTCCCCAAAGCGTTCGCGTTCATATGCGAGAAAGCTATTGGTTGTAACCATCAGCACAACATAGACTTGGTCTGCCCAATATGCAAAATAACACGATGCTAAACCTAAACCAGTAAGCCTTTCCGGGGGTTCAGACAATGCTCATGGATATCTGGAAGTGTGGAAGATTGGAAGTGTGGAAGTCTTTTCCATATTTTCCAAAATGATTCTGGAAAGTGGCTCGCTCCCCAATGATTCTAGAGTGGGGATTATGTAGCAAGTTAATCCTTGGGTGGGGGACTTTATTCATCCAACATCCACACACGATCTTCAAAAAGAAGGAATCCACAATAATTATCTTCGGGCCAACAACAATATTGGAACCACAATGCACATGGGATAACAGATAGAAAACGATCTTCATCCACTCGCTCATTCGTCCATTCGTTCAATCAAAAACAACGGTTAATTAATCGGTCTGTTGTCAACCGTCCAAAAGAGACATCATATGAAATACAATATGCCATCATACATCATACATCTGCCATCTGTCATTCTCCGTACACCATTGCCAATGATTTGTCCTCGTTTCTTTCCATATGGATACCACACTTGAAAAGGTCCAAATGCATCCACGCAGACAAACGCCAACCGCTGCGCCTGCTCCTGCTCCTGCTCCTACTCCTGCTCCCTGTTCTCCTGTCCCTTTATCTACCTCCCTAGACCTAGGTATGCTTTCCAACTACTGCGTCCATACATGCTCGGGAACTTGGGGGGCACACCCACAGCGCTAATAGCCAAGTAAATAAATAACTTGGCTGAGCCCGTCCTTCTTGTGTTGCCCCATTCAAGCTACCGCTCCACGAAAGTTGAATCCAAGATTATGTAGAAACCCTGCTCGAACCCCTGAAAGGACCCTTCAGAACGGGTTTTTGACTTTTGATGGGGACGCGGTACAACTTCCATATCTTTTCAAACATTATCGTCCATGGCATTGGTCCAAGTGCTGGCTCCAAATTCACTTCTTTACTAGCTGTTCGCATATATCTCATATCTTCCCTCTCCTCCTCCTAGCTGTCTTCTTTCATCTTCTTCTCTCACTCTGCGCAAACTTGGATCCTCGATTGCATTTTGGATCTTCTCACCGAACATGGCTTCTATAATGGAGAACGCTTCGATTGAATCTGCAGCTGCAGTTATCGTCAATCATCCCTATTACCCCCTCGAGATGGAGATAGCCAGCTATCTGGCAAATGAATGGACTGTGCCTACTCTCCTGAGCATCTTCTTTGGTGCTTGTGCAGTATTGTTCTTATGTACTCGCACTTTTGTTGCGAGATCATATCCTCATCTGCCAAGCACTGAGAAAGCTGCGATATGGTGGCTGGTTCTATGTAAGTCTTTCCCGTCAATGTTATTACACAGTTTCCTGACCTTTATTATAGCTGGCGCAATCCACCTCTTTTTCGAAGGTATGCAATAGCGGGTCGATTTACGACAGAAAGTGGCTAATTGTAGCCTCCCAGGATATTTTTCGCTCCATCATACCAAAATTATCAAAGACCAACAATTGTTGGGACAATTATGGAAGGAATACGCCCTTAGCGATAGTCGATATTTGACATCCGATCCTTTTGTCCTCTGCATGGAAACTGTAACAGCGGTAAGTCAATTGCAAGCTCACTACATTAGATAGCATACTTATGAGTTCCCTCTTACAGTTTTTATGGGGACCTATGTGCTTTACCGTTGCGGCCTTTATCGCGACTCGTCATCCACTTCGACACCCCCTACAAATCATTGTGACTGTAGGACAAATCTATGGACTCGTTCTGTACTATGCGACTCACACTTTTGATTACTATCACAAAGAAGTCAATTATTCTAGACCAGAATTTCTGTACTTTTGGTTTTACTATTTCTTCATGAATTTCCTCTGGATGATCTTTCCAGGCAGTAAGTCAAACTTGTTCCGCGGAAAATTCCAGCGCTGATTGTTTCATTACAGTGCTCCTCGTCGATTCAGTACGTACTATTGCGCGAACCTTCACAGAGCTCGACCAGGTCAAGAACACTCGAAAGGCCAAGGGGTTTGCAAAGAAAGGCCAATAAATGCTGGAAATTATGGCCGGAGGCGGATACAGGAGGCAAAATACAGATACGATACCCCATTTGTTATTAAAAGCGTGTCACCATCTACTTTTCAGAAGTATAGATTTCAGAAACTACCTATAGATAGATGTATGTAAGGCCGCAGAGGAACTCAACTCAAATGCAGGTTGAAGAAGAATGCATTGGCGAAAGGAGTCTAGGAATCTGGCTGCACATATAGATTTTCCAGAATGATATACTCATAACCATTCGAATTGATCCTCACCATATATTATACCTACGTCCTTGTGCTTTCATACTAAGTGCACTGTCGTTGGATAGGGGATCGGGAGATCAATATTCCGATGGCAAGGCAGGAGGAAAGAGGAAAGAGCCAACCAACAAATTACTCATGTTGATCATGACGATCATGTTATTTCTCTCAAACATGAGAGGGTAATTTGTATATCCTAGCCACGCCATGTTTATCATTTGTGTCTTAGGATGACGTCTCAGCACTCCTATCGAAACACTGACATCTCTCACTCAAGCAGATCCTGCGCCGACAGTGGCTATGAATTTTGTAAATACAATATTTTGATTACATTACAATTATACGACATATTTAGATTGCAAGACTCCGAGTCGAGCAGTGCCTATTTTGATCCTCTAGAAACTCCACCTTTAATACGCAAGCCCTCCACCCCAAGCCCTCGAACCCAAACGCCCTTAACCAATACTTCAAGAAGTGTGCTTGGGTATTCCAACAGCCAAAAGAAAACATTCAATCTCAATCATCACTCAGGCTAAACCGTTGAGATAAGCAGCCAGCTCCTCATTCATCACCATTATGCTATCAATGCTTGTATGCTTGTCGGGCTTTTGACTCAAAATGCTAATTCTCTTTTGCGTAGGCTTCGAGATGGAGAGAGGCGGAGGTATCACCTGCTTTTTATCGAATGTTCTTGGTGAGAATAATGGCTCGGGTAGGATCCCTGCCATCCAATCCTCTTCGTATATACCCATAGAGTACGTACTGATTGGCTTTGGCTTGCGCAATTGTTCAAATGCAAATGGCTGTTCCAGCGATTCAGCTTCAGAATAGACCGAAGAAATTGAACCTCGACGATCATCAGATGTAAATGAACCACTCGTTCTAGATGAATCGACATCAGAAGATTCGAAACTCGTCCCTTCTTGATCGTGTGAGGAACGAGACCATTGTGATGAGGCATCGATCGATGAAGTGGGGGATGATGATTGCTTTCTGTAGGAATTGTATTCTTCCTTGGTAGCTGTTGTCATTGGACTACCGGCAAGGCCGTCCTCCAAGCCGTGACCATATCCCTCAATCAAAATCTCATGATGTGCGTTTCTTCGTGGGCTAGGATGTTGAAGTTCCGGCATTATCGTCAAGGAATTACCAGTATTTGCTTTTGCAATTATGTTCTTGATAGATAATGTGGTGTCGGCAGCACTTTCGGTCCTTCGGGATAAAGCAGATTGCTCTCTCTGGGCAAGATAATCATTGAAAGCAGCTATAACGTCAACTGGTGTTTGTCCAGCACTTGAAGGGTTCGACCTGATTAGTGAGTTTCGGTAGTCTCTGTTTGCCTGAGCACTTTGAGTGCGAATCAAATTATAACACGAACGTCGGTCATTCCATGGTGGACATTCTTCAGTGCGAATGGAAATATTATAAGCTACATTTTGGGTAGCGCGCACTTCATCTGGTACCTTCGTCGCTTGAATAAGTATTTGAAGAGAAGAATAAATCAAAATCCAACGAATCTTGCGGGCTTCCGCCTGGGACATCTTTTCCGCTGCTGTAACCTTGGAATTGGCTTGATGGGCACATTCTTTTTCAAAGCCCCGGTAAGCACGAACAAGCGCACAGTCGGTGATCTGTAGATTCTGTCGATTTGTGGCCTTGTCAAGAGCGTTCATAGAATCCAAGCTAGAATCGTTGTGAGTTTTATCACTCTTGGGGAACATTTTCACCGTAAAGGTCAATCGTTTGCTTAATGGTTTGGTAGATGGTTTCGCGGTATCATCTGGAAGTAGTGGCAGAGAATAGGGTAATGGCTCGATCTGGTATCGCCCATCGAATGCCACGACTGCATGCAGTACATCTAATTCTTCCTTACTAGTGCTTGTAGTTCCTGTTGTCGTCGCACTAGAGTCTGCTAGAAACTCATATAACTTTTGAAATTCGGATCGCATTTGTTTGAACAGACTCTTAGAGAAAGCCCCGCTTCCTGATCTCGATGCTAACGATGGATAAGATCCAAGCTTTGCAGTGTAATATCTTTGCAGAAACGCTCTAAATTTTTCGAGTTGAATTTGAGCATCGGGGCCAAGCTGCAAATATGGGTCGGCAAGTTCTTCTGTGAGAAATTCACTCAGCATTTTCCCACACGTGTCAAGTCGAAGGTCCATTTCTAGTCTTGCTCGGGATATGAAAACCCGATCTTGTCGACTCAATGACTACACAGGAATTAGATACTGCGTCTTTAAGCATACATTTGATCATATACACATACCTCGAAACCAGGACTATTGTGGAGTTTCTCGCACATTCCAGCACAGTGTGCAAGTGCATCTATCCACATATCTTTGAAATGGAAATGCTCTGCAAAATGCATGATTCCGAGGGCATGATCTGGTGTATTTCTCATATCTGCGTATCCCTCCCCATCGATATAGGCTACGATATCATCCACGTTGTTGGCATCAGTCGATCTGAACTGTGACATGCTATTGAGAAGTCCAACCAATGCGCTGCCTAAATCCTGTCCGACCAAGGACTTCTTGAAAACCCACGCAAAAAAGTTTCGGGTTGCGGAGTGGTAGAGGAAAGCCTCCCCTCGCTCTGCCATAACAGGAGCTGGAATATATAGCTCAGCGTAGTCAGAATTACTAGAAATCGAATGATGTTCATCTAGAACCTCGTTTATGTCTAAGATTGGCGAGCCGTTAATATCTTTCGACATAAATGCATCTAAAAGTGGTTGACATTTCGCGTCGACCAGAACATTTAGTGGCACCCGAAATGCTGGCCCTCTCATCGATTGTCCTCGACCGTACAAATAGACTAGGCAATCTCCTTCAGGGTACCATAATTCGGGATCCTAAACAACGTCAGAATGTTGCTGATCAAGAATTACAATCACAGACATACCCTCCTTAAGCCATCCCACTCGATTGACCTCCGCGCCTTTCCTTCCCACTTTCTGATACCCATACCGTTTGCCGTTAACATGTTCATACTAGATTTGTTTCTTCGATGTGTATTTGTTTCTGGGCCTAGTGGCCAATTTTCTTTGGGTGAAGCTGGAGTGTCGTCTATTGGTGTATGTTCCTCATTTATGGAAGGCATACCATATATCTTTCTCTCATGTTTTGGAATAACGGGTATAGAAGATAGATGTGGCATCTCAGAATTTGGGAAAGCCATATCGACAATATTACGTTCAAGATCTCTTATCAAAATGACGAAAGCGATCTTCAATGGCTTGATAGGGTCAAGTTGGGAATCTGCCCAAAAGCCTCAATGATTCTTAGGATAGGGCGTATTATGCAAAGTGGGGAAACATATCAAATGAATCATAAAAATTTAAAAAGAATGCTCAATTCCAGATTAAAGCAAAATTAAAATAGAGGAAAGTAAGAGTGTGAATAGATCGAATCTTTACGACAAAGAAAAGTTTGAAAATTCATACGAGGGGACGCAAAAGAGTTAATATGAACAACTTTTTTTTATGGTCTGACAGACTACCAGTTGTAATACGAAAGCATCCTGCCGTGCTACGAGCATCCGTAATTTTAATTTTCTGCACATACTGAATTTTTGCCACGTAAATTGAAGCTTCACGGACGTTGTAGACAATGAACATTCGTGCGTGGCTTTCATGAACTTGAGTTTTCGAGGGATTGAGGTGGGATAACTCCATGGTCACGGCCCCCAAGCTTTGAAGTTTTGACCTAGAGCGAGGCTTGAGCTACTATTAGTTTGGTTGATCTGTATGCACAGACTCGAATTATATACCATTGGTCGAGCATTCTTTCAGACTGATATACGGTGAAATGTACCTACATTTGGGTTTCGCTTCATTGTTGGTTGGATGATTTTGATATCATATGAACCCAATTGGATCTGGGTCTAAAGCCACTTAAAGCCTGAAAACGTCACTGCATGTAAGTTCTCAAGGCACCACCTACGCTATTATTGAAATCTTGACTGTCACTTGAAAGTATCTAAACGAAATCTTCGCTACTACCAAATTGTCAATGCAACTGCCCATCTAATTGAGCAAAGTGTCTACGGACTCTAGCAAACTTGAGGACTAATAGTTGGCAATGTAATTCTAACTCAAGACTCAAGACTCAAGTTGACAAGTTTAGTCGGTTAGGTGCCGAGGGGAAAGGGACCAAGCGGCTCTCGAGATATCAATTAGCGTGATTTCTTGTGCTCAGACGCATCTTTTTCGCTCTTTAGTCTCGAGATTAAGTGGACTTCGGAATCATGTGGGGATCGGAAATTAAGAATCTGGAATCTGGAAAATGGTCAAACTGAGGGTATACTCGACGCGCAACATCTATCTACCGTAGAATCGAAATAGATGCAATGGATTGTTGAATCGAAGGCGTATAATAGATTGTCCGAAATGCCATTAAGACGGAGC